>CAUDMG010001990.1:885000-892500 GCA_958450375.1 Homarus gammarus
ACTGGATCCCACTCAATCCCATTCCTCCTAGTCTCGGTGGTAGTGCAAGGAGTGACCTTTCTGCTGGGGTTAAGTAAGGGTTTTTCACTAGGGTTGGGTTGGGATAAAAGCTACATTAATGGCTTCTTCCAGAGGACGGAGGAGGGGTCCGACATCAGGAAGAGTGCGCATCAGGTAATTCCAGCAATGCTTGATTCCATGGGTGAATGCTGCAAAAGCCGCATGTGGCTCTGTTTTAGCAATATCAGACAAAGCTTGGATTTCCTTAACCCAGTCATTCACCTTTCCCGTTACGTACTCGATCTTGAAGTCCTTCGTGCCAATTACCGCATCTAGATGTCTTTGACTATCCTTTGTTATTTTGACCTCACTTCCACCTAACACCTCCATTGCCCGTTCATAGTGTTCTGGCTTACTGGTATTTGGGTGGTGCCCTATTTGTGGACCGCGTGATGTTACCAGGTCCCACCACTTTTTGATGTCCTCCACTTTTCCTGCTCCTGTTAGGTCATCAGCGTATGCACACTTGCTTGACCTCGGTTGTTTCATATTTTATTGTTGGTTGGAGCACAGACAGGCCTAGTGAATACATTGCCAGGGCGACAGGGTCCCCTTGCGTTGTTCCCTCAGTTGACTGTATGGTGGTATCTCCTCTTAGGGCCTTGAAGCTTGTTATACTACTCTACTACTAATAATAATAATAAGTTGCTGTCACTCGGAATCGAGTATGATACAATGGTATGAGTTATTAAAGATGTCACCTAGATTGATGAGTTCTGAGGTGATTAAAGGGGCCGATTCGGGACCGGCAGGGTCGTCCACAGACGTTACACATGTGGGGGGCTACATCTAGTACGGGAGAGGCAGCGGCAGCGTCTTCCTTACGATGGCGCTTCTCTGCCTAATTAGGCAGTCGAGCTAACTCGAAAGTATTGACACCTTCCTGTATGGTGATCCTCCAAGTGTTACAGTGTGGAGTAATCTTCTCCCAGGTGAGGGGGTTGATTTGGCACTTTTTCAGGTTTGTTTTAAGACTATCCTTATACCTTTTCAGTTGCCCGTAGCTGTTTTGGCAGTCTACTGTCGTCCATGCGGGTAACATGGCCAGTCCAGCGTAGTGGTTCATGGATAATTGTTGCTTCGATGCTCCTGCAGTTGGTGTCAGCAAGAATACTGGCATTTGTTGTCTCTTCTTCCCAGCAAACACGGAGGATAGAACGTAGAATACGTTGGTGAAAGTTTTCAAGTGCCTTGAGGTGCCTCTTGTATGTGACCCATGTCTTACTGCCATATAGCAGGGTGGGGAGGACCACTGCTCGATATACGTGTAGCTTTGTAGATAATTTCAGTTCCCTACAGCTGAAGACACGGTTTCGGAGTCTGCCAAAGACTTGAGATGCACATCTCATCCGATGCTGATTCTCTCCATCGATGTTCGCGGTGGTGGACAGGTGGGAGTCGAGATACCGGAGAGGGTAGTACAGTTAAGCTGGATGGATGGTGGAGGTTTGGCTGAACCAGGGCAGGCTGAAAGAGAATCTGAGTCTTACGTACATTCACCTCAAGGACAAAGTGTGCAAACGCATCTGCGTAGGTGTTCAGAATCTCCTGTAGGTCGCATTCAGTGTGATCGACAATGGTGAGGTCGTGTGCATACTAAAGTTCAGCAATGGAAGCTGCCGACACCATTGTTCCTGCCTGGAGACGTCTTATGTTGAAAAGAGCCTTCATCCGGTACTCGATGTCCACCCTGCCGGCTAAATTATCACTGGCATGAGTAAGGGAAACAGCCAAAAAAATGGAAAAGAGAATTGGTGCCAGTACTCACCCTTGTTTAACCCCCGTTTGGATGAGGAAGAACTCAGACTGGTTGCAATTGTGCAGGACATTGCTGTTCATGCAATCGTGGAGTTGCCTCACAATGGCGATGAATTATGGTGGGCAGTCAAAACGGCTGAGGGTCCACCAGAGGGCTTCCCTGTTGACCGAGTCGAAGGCCTTGGTTTGGTCGATGAAAGCAATGTGCAGGTTGCGACACTGTTCTCTGGAGTTTCCCTGCATCTGGCGGGCAGCAAAGATCATGTCAGTGGTGCCATGTGATAGTCTAAAGCCACATTGAGATTCTGGGAGAAAGTTTTCCACCTCAGAAAGAAGTCTGTTTAGGAGGACTCGGGCGATAATCTTGCCAACTACGGACAGCAGCGAGATCCCGCGGTAGTTGCCGCAGTCTAACAGGTCTCCCTTGTTCTTATAAATATTGACGATGGAGGCATCTTTAAAAGCTTGGGGGATTTCCTTTTTTCCCATATATTCTCCAGAGCGGAGACGGCATGTAAGCAGAGGTACTCTTGCTTTATACACCTCGGTTTGGATTCTATCAGGCCCTGAGACTTTGCTATTTTTCATCTGTTTGATGGCAGTAGTTACCTCATCCAGGAATGGAGGATAGCTGAGGTGGGTCAGCTCTGGTTGCTGTGGGACCTGCGCCACGAGTGATTGGCCCTAAAAAAATTTTCGTGGAATTTAAAAATTCGCACATCTTGTGCCGATCTGCAAATTTTTGCATTTCACATGCTATATTTTTAACCCAGTCTTTCTCTAGATTGCAAAGTTCGTGCTTGGCTGCTGCTTTCTTATTGCGGAAGGTATCAGCTTTCGTCCAAGACTAAGAGTTGTTCTGCCAGTCAGTTAAAGCAGCATGCTTATTATCGACGAGTACATTGATTGCCGGGTTCATTTTCATCAAACCAGTCCTGGTGTATTCTTTCCATCTGGTCGAGTGACTCGCTGCAGTTTTTTGTCATGACAGTGTCGAGAATATCCCATTCGGCACTGGGATTGGGTTGTTTGTTGTAGGGTTGCTTATCAGCCTATGTTCGAGCTGGTCTCTGATAGCATGTGATACCGCTGGATCCTCCAGACGCTTAGTGTTAAAACGTCCTATGGAGACTTGCTGCCTTCTCCGTTTTGGGGCGACGTGAAATGATAGCTCGGCTCTGGAGAGCCAATGATCAGTGTCGCAGTAGTCTGAGCCACGCATGGCTCGGGTGATGAGGACATCTCGGTGATCTCTTTCTCTGACATTGATGTAGTCAGTGAGATGCCAGTGTTTGGATCGTGAGTGTTGCCACGGACTCTTGAACTTGTCGGCCTGCCGAAAGAAGGTATTGGTGAGAAGTGAGGTTGTGTTGCCAGCACACTTGCAGAGGAGGAGTACGCCATTGGGATTACACTTGCCTAGTCCATTTCTCCTTATGGTTCCCTGCCAAATGTCAACATCTCTGCCAACTCTGGCATTGAAGTCACCAAGGAGCACAACCTTATCTTCTCTGGGGATAGAGGTTAGCATTCTGTCGAGGTCGGCGTAAAAGGCCTCCTTGATGTTATCCTCTGCATCCAGTGTCGGGGCATATGCACTGATGAAAACGGCATGACATAAGTGAATCAATGGAGCTATTAGTGTAATGAGACGCGCGTTGATCCCAATAGGAATTTCAGTTAGCCTATGTAGGATGCCTTAGTGGATGGCAAAGCCAACTCCATAAATGCTGTTTCTCTCCGCAGCAGGCTTACCCTTTCAGAAGAAAGTATAGCCAGACTCCCGTGCTGTGAGTTAACCCTCTACTGGCTTCTATGTCGATGTTATACCCAGCCAGCTCTTTTGCCACAAAGGCAGTTCTTCTTTCAGGACGCTCATTTGTGCCAGCAATCAGATGGGTCCTGATATTTCGTACAGCGACCCTAAAAGGTTGTATAGTACGTTTTTGTTTGGATCTGTGATTATGATTGTTTTCGATCGCATAAGGATGACCTTACTGGGAGCGGTTGCCCAATCAGGTTGGTCTTTTAGGCAGGCTATATTTAGCGCACCTTTTCTAGCGACCTCCCATGTGAGGTGAGCAGAGTGGCTCCTCGAAAGGGCTGTTCAGTCTCACAGACAGGACCGGATTGCACTGCTGCCTAGAACCCAGTGCATAAACGACCATCTTATCACAGAGCCATGCATACATACATCACACACGTGCAGTATTAGTCGCATACAAATACAAATATATAAATACACACACATGCGCAAACAGCCACACACACGCACACACACACACACACACACACTCACTCACTCACTCACTCACACACACACACACACACAGTATCGTGCCAGCCATGAAGTCATACACTTGTTCCCTCAAATTAAGTCAATCTCGGATAATCATGTCAGATCAAGAGCGCCATTGTGCCGTAACTAGAGGAACTGTATTAACCCAAGTTGCGAGAGAAAAAAATAACGTAAGAACGTTCAGGAATCCGAACCTATTTTATAGTTATGTTCTCCTCGAGTTAAATCTATGTGGGATATGTTAGAAAATATTGCCGTTGATATACTAACAATGTAAACAAACCTATTAATGAGAAATAAACGTCAATACTGAGAAAGAAACGTTCCCAATAAGAAAACTAATAAACGTTTTAATAATTAGAAAAAAATATCTTATTAATTCCAGGTGTCCGTGAAAGGTTTCTCCAACAGGTGTTTTGTACGTGTCATGTGTAAGCTCACTCTATATAATTAACCTGATTCACAAACAACAACAATAACCCCCCCCCCCCCTACTATGAAGACATCACACACTGTCATACCTGTCACGACTGAGCTTCACTATATGTCAACTTTTTTCATCTATATCTCTCTGGGGGCACCGCTCTGAGGGTCTGGGGTGGGGAAGGGGAAGGGTGGAAGTCTTTGAGGTGGCAAATGACTTCGTAACGTGATGTGGGGTTTGTGGACCTGTGTGTGTGTGTGTGTGTGTGTGTGTGTGTGTGTGTGTGTGTGTGTGTGTGTGTGTGTGTGTGTGTGTGTGTGTGTGTGTGTGTGGCTCGCCTTGTCAATCACGTAAGAAGTAATGTCATGGTTGTTTTTTGCACTGACACATGCACTAATACACACACACACACACACACACACGCGCGCGCGCGCGCATGCGCGCGCACACACACATTATCCAACCCCTCAATTTTGTTTTTGTTATTTTGTAAGTGCTGGCAGGAACCTTGTTGAGAGAGACAGAAAGAGAGAGAGAGAGAGAGAGAGAGAGTGTTTCTTGTATAGTTTTAATAACACTTTAGCTGAACCTCCTCATGGGTTCCATGACATTAGGAGCGGATATTAAATGCAGGAAATTTCTTACATTTTCTACCAAATTAAAGATGGTAAAATAGTTCAAGGATGATGATTCATCGACCGTATCTGTCTGTGTCTGTCTTTTTAAACTCTTCACTTTTATCCATTCGAAACATCAAAATACTGTCAGATACTTTCTTCAGAAATATAAAATTAGACTTTAAGTTTTACCTATGAGGTGACAGTGTTATAGTTGTTACGAACCACGCCACCAATTATCATGATCTACCTACCCAGCACTACGAACCACGCCTTCTATTGTCCTGATCTACCTACCCAACACCACGAGCAACGCCATCTAGGGACGAAACCCGAGTATGACTACTCTTAGTTACCACTCCGGGGTTTCCCTTCTCCATATCCTGGTTGTTGCGTCACCTCCTCAAAGTCTTCCTCGTCAGCTCCAGTTCGATGAGAGGGGGTTCACTCTGGGAAGTGACCACAGGATCACCTATCCTGGAAACCTACGGCACAGTGACTACCTACCGTCTTCTACAATACTCAGCCTTACTCGTCAGCCATCCCAGCTCCGCATTTAAGTATTTGTTATCCTATATTGCCTCCCCGCGTCCACTTGCTTCAAAATTATTGTATGTTGTATAAATATGTATATACTGTTAATGTTTAGGTTAAGTATGGTTAAGGGTAAATTATAGAAAGCTGAATATTTTGTTAAGGAATTTATGGTACTTTATTATACACAACAAAAACTCGCATCCTTTGTCTACCCTTTCATAGTCCGATTGTCTTTGTTTTTTTATTGTTGTTACATGTTGGGATCTGGGTAGTCTTTTAACTATATTCTAAATCCCCAGCTCGTAACATAGTGATGTCTTAAACTGTCTTACTTTTACCTTGGCTGCCTTAACCTGCCCTGCCTTAACCTGCCTTACCTTAACCTAGGTTGGCTAAACCTGGTTTTAATACTCTTTCATAATGTAAACAGATGAACAAATAAGTAAAAAAGAGGAATTATTGGAAATAATTTCGTGTTTATATTATGTAAACAAAAAGTTACACTTACTTCTTTATTTCTTCATACTTATAATGTATACATATCAAGACTGTGGAACCTCGCTATTCAAGTAGAGGGAAGACTCTCTCTCTCTCTCTCTCTCTCTCTCTCTCTCTCTCTCTCTCTCTCTCTCTCTCTCTCTCTCCTGTCCGTCTGTCTGCCTATCTGCCTGTCTGTCTTTTTGTGTTTGTGAGTCTATCTCTTTCTCACTATTTCATTGTTTCTATCTGTGTGCTTGTCTCTGTGTGTTTGTCTGTCTCTCTCTCTCTCTCTCTCTCTCTCTCTCTCTCTCTCTCTCTCTCTCTCTCTCTGCTGTGTGTGGCAAGATAAAAACCAGAATTAACACGTGAGACGCTCAATTTGGCAGACGTATTGTACAGGTTAACTCACACTGCGATAACACCTTGAGAGGCTTTGTGAGAGGCTGATGGCCGACTCCAGCTTAGGGAGTGAGTGTGAATGGGAGGAGAGAGTCAGTGGAAGGAAAGTGAATTGGAGTTAGAGAGAAGCGAAATGGATAAAGTAAGCAATGCAGAGAGAGAGAGAGAGAGAGAGAGAGAGAGAGAGAGAGAGAGAGAACACCAACACCTATACATGGTAGTACATCAGTCACTGACTTAAACAAACCATCTCATATAGAAAAAAAATATTTAATCCTCACACACAAACATCTCTCCCCTCAAACACCACATCCCCACATGCCCATATGCACACAACCACCCAGCCTCACATTAACACACCTTTCCCATTCAACCACAACCACAGATATATAGACAAACCCTCACACATACAAACACCTCCTCTTGCACACAAACAAACCCCCCACACAAAAATACCCTCTGAACACAAACATACACAAACACCTCCTTCCACACCCACAAACTTAACATAAACTCAAACACCTCCAAGCACAAACACAAAAATGTCCTTCCAACACAGACACACACACACACCTTCTTTCACCCCAACAAACAACAAAACATACATACAAACATCCCTTTCCATCCCCACAAACATCCCTTTCCATCCCCACAAACATCCCCTTCCACCCCCACAAACATCCCCTTCCACCCCCACAAACACCCCCTTCCACCCCCACAAACACCCCCTTCCACCCCCCACTAACACCCCTTTCCACCCCCACAAACACCCCTTTCCACCCCCACAAACACCCCTTTCCACCCCCACTAACACCCACTTCCACCCCCACAAACACCCCCTTCCACCCCCACAAACACCCCCTTCCACCCCCACTAACACCCCCTTCCACCCCCACTAACACCCCCTTCCACCCCCACTAACACCC
>CAUDMG010001990.1:897500-987500 GCA_958450375.1 Homarus gammarus
AGGGAATTTCGTCCGAGACTGTACGTGTGGCGGGGCTTCAGCAGTGTGGCAGAGGTAAACACTCTGGTCTCAGATAAGCGTAGGAAGACGGGGCCTGACTCACCTTGTCTCTGTCTATTTAAAGTAACAGTAGCGTTAGGGGAGGGAAGAGGGCACTTGGCAATGGAGGAGTGTGGAAGGGGGATGGAGGTGTGGAAGGGAAATGAGTGGGTGGAAGGGAAATGGAGGTGAGTGGAAGAGGGATAGAGGGGTGTGGTAGAGGGATGGAGGGGTGTGGAAGGGGTGAAGGAGTGTGGAAGAGAGATGGAGTGTGGAAGAGAGATGGAGTATGAAATAGGAATGAAGAAAATTTGGAAAGGAGAGAGGTGAGTGTGAAAGGGGATGGGGGAGTCCGGAAGGGGATGGCTGGGGAGAAAGGTGGCGTAGTGTGGAAGGGGTGGAGGTATCTGGGCGGGGATGGATGTGGAGAAAAGATGAAGTGCTGTGGAAGAGAGTAGAAGTGTCTAGAAGGGGGATTGAGAGTGTGTGGAAGGGGGATGGAAGAATCTGAATAGAGATGGATGTGGAGAAAGGATGGAAGAGTGTGGAAAGGGAAGGAGGAGTGTAGAAGGGGGATTGAAGCGTCTATCTACCTTGAGGTACAGCACAGAGGCGTTGACCAAAACAACACACACGTTCTTGAAGATCTTAAACTGCAAGATACACCACCAGTAAAAGGGCGTCATTGCAAGGCCAGGGATATATCAGAGAGAGAGAGAGAGAGAGAGAGAGGTAACGAAGGAAAACTCACTTAAGAAGGTACAAGGAGAATTTATAGTGATATTTTTGTAAAGTGAAGAAGTTGGTAGCGTAGCCGATTGGTTATTTAACTTGGTATTATATTTTTAGGAGAAATCTTCTAAACAACACTTCTAAGTACACTTCCCACCATAAGTAACTCACCCTATGGGTCCCTATGAAAATGACTCACGTGTAACCTGAGGGAGGCCCAGCGGGTGGGGAATCTGTCTGCAAGTGCTGCTGAAGAGAGTGGTCCAGGCGGGTACTGGACTGTCTCCCGTGGGAGACTTCTAGCTGGGGACTCGGTGCTGGGGAGGGAAATCCCCCTCCCAACCTCAACTTGTGACGAGTGTGTCTGTTTGCCTCTTGAGTTCTGTCTCTCCCTCTCTATCCCACGGAAGGAGCTGTTGGCCCCTTATATTGGTGTCAGGCCGGTAGATGTTGTCACTAGTCTGGGTGTGTCTGGCCAGATGTCAAGTGTACTGGCTGGCTGGAGGGTAGTTTTTTGAATTAGCAGGTCATAACGCTGGTTGGCAGCGTGACATCTGTTGGGTCAGGTCATAATCTCACTTTAATTACTCTAGGGTGGGTCAACTTACGTGGGTGTACACCTGTCGCTTCTAGTTTCTGCTATATGTGTTCTTCTCTGGGCTGTAAGCTATGATCTGATAAACAATGACTCCTGGACACAGACATGTTATGGATACACTTCCCACAGTAAGTAATTCACCCTATGGATCGCTCTGACAATAACTCACGTGTGACCTAAGGGAGGCCCACCAGCTGGGGAATCTGTCCACAAGGGCTGCTGAAGAGAGTGGTGCCGGTGGGTGTTGGACTCTGTCTCCCGTGGGAGACTCTGCTAGGTGGGGACTCGGTGCTGGGGAGGGAAGTCCCCCTCCCGACCCCTACTTTTGACGAGTATGACTCCGTTTGCCTCTGAGTTCTGTCTCTCCCTCTCTGTCCCACGGAAGGAGCTGTAGGCCCCATATATTGAAGGTGTCAGGCCAGTAGATGTTGTCACTAATCTGGGTGTGTCTGGCCAGGTGTCAGGTGTACTGGTGGTACACCTGCCGGTTGGCAGCTTAACCTCTGTTGGGTCGGGTCATAATCTCACTTTAATTACTCTAGGGTGAATCAACTTACGTGGGGGTACACCTGCGCATCTAGTTACTGCTATATGTGTTGTTCTCCTCTGGGCTGTAAGCTATGGCTGATAACAGTCATTAGAGAGAGAGAGAGAGAGAGAGAGAGAGAGAGAGAGAGAGAGAGAGAGAGAGTCTCTTTTACCTGCCTGCAGACGTGCAGGACACAGCCATGGTCACGGTGGTGGTGGTGATGGGGGGGGGGGGGCGAGATCGTTGCCGCTTGAGGAGCTCCTACCTTTGATCTCTGAAGGTGAGTGTGGACAGCATGTTCGAGTCACAGAGATCAGGGACATTGAAGATGCCTGCAGTACTAGTTCCTGGAAAGAGAGAGAGAGAGAGAGAGAGAGAGAGAGAGAGAGAGAGAGAGAGAGAGTTACAATTTATAACCTTCTCACTTTTGACGGACACATACTAAAAATACAGAATTGGCTTGATTAGTCGAGACAGTCGAAGGAGGAGATAAAGATGAACTCCTGATCACGAAATTACTTGACACAGACTGGCTGAACAGGAAAAAGATGAGATGGGGAGGAAAGAGGACGACTTTTAATAGGCAATTCTTTCTCTCTCTGGAGTGAAAAAGAGAGAATATGTGATGAAGTAAGTAAGAGGGAAGTGTGATTGTGAGAAAAGTAAAAGTCGATGTATTCCTGACGATGAAGAGAAAAGTTATATATTTTATTTTATTCGATATTACGTTTTTAGTTTTTAAGTTTAACAAATTTATTGACGAAGCTTGTAGTACAGTTTGCCTATTTTGAGTAATTCAGTCAGGTCTTGACAATGAGGGTGGTATCACTTCTCACTGCCTCGCAGGACAGAGGTTCATACACAAAGAAATAGATCATATTCATTAACAGTATATATAGGTCAGAGTCATGTGGGTGGCATCACTGTTCACTGCCACGCAGGACAGTGGTTCATATACATTGGACGTCATATTCTAATTGAGGATTAATCTGTGTGGGCTCGCAAATTTTGGATAAACAGTAAGAATATCCTCAAACACCCTGATTCAATGTAATAATTACAAAGTTCATGATACAATAAGCCAGGTGGCCTGAAGTCTTTGACAGTGTTACATTCAATAATATAGTGTTCAAGTGTATGCTTTAAAGGTGTATCACAAAGTTTACATGCTGAGTGTTCCGGTATGGGTACAGCGTTACTAACTTGCCAGAGATGTCTGTATCCTCGCCTAATTCTGGCCACAACGTTGTTTATAAGGATGAGAGAATTATTATTAACAAGGTAACTCAAGTATTTTTAAGATCGATCGTTTTTCTTGTACAGTTTTATGAAGAGATAAAGCAGCGATGTATGTTGTCAAGGTGTCTCCAGGTTAATTTGCTTTGTTGATGTGAGAGAGTGAGAGGTGAGAGAATTGGCACACCTGGGGAGGGGGGGGGGGGGGGTCCAGGAAGATGGATTTCAGAGCTTGAGTTCACATTGGCTCCGTGACTCCCTGAAGGGCAAATGGATTTCCCCTCCTTCACCCTCCACCTTCATCACCCCATCCTCCCATTCACCCACCTCAGTCCTTCCTTCCTTCCTTCCTCTCACCCCTCCTCCCTCCCTCCTTTCCTACATCTCCCACCACAGACGAAGGCAGCAGGACCTGGCCACACTACCGCAGCGTTGCAGCTATGTGTGTGTGTGCGTGTGTTTATGTGTGTGTGCGTGTGTTTGTGTGTGTGTCTGTGTGTGTGTGTGTGTGTGACGACCTGTGGTGTAAATGGTCAGCATGCTTGCCTCGCAAGCGAGTGGACTCGGCAGGGTGAAACTATGGGCAAGTTTCTTTATGCCATTTGCCTCTGTCTGCCCAGCAGAAATTGGGGACCTGGATGTTAATCGATTTGCGGATCGTGTTCCGGGGTAATGTTTACCCATTATAGTTGGTGAGTTGTCCGCTCTTCACAGATTATTCCTTGACCCTGGGTCATGCAACACGTTAACTCAGGGTTTGGTTGTTGTGTTGGTGACAGCCTCTACACCTTGAACAAATTCACGCCTAGGTGGCCTTAGGGCTGGCCATCCTGGTACACAATAGGAATTCATTATATTTGTGTTTGTATGTAATAATAATATTGATGATAATAATAATAATAACAATTAACGGTTTACTGAATGAGCATTGCAGCCGGAAGGCTGAAAATATACAGCTACATAATTAGGGAATGGGTCACTTGATTGACAAATAATATTCAAGTGACAAAAGTGATACAAATATGATATATTGTAACTAAGTGGGGAGAAGGTTATACTACACTTTACAGGGCATTTCAACATAGTAACAGTGCAAAAAAGTAAAATTGGCTGGTAGTGAATAAACTGGTTGATTACGAGTTGTGATAATCTTTACAATGTTTGGGACTGAGCTGTTCTTATAGCCATCATTACGCGCTCGTATGGGCTGGAGGCGGTTGTTGTGTCGAACAGCAATTCGCGGACGAGGGATCTTGGGTGGAAGTAGGAGCCGGTGTCGAGGATGGTGCAGAAACGACTCACCACATTTGCAGATGAGGTCGTGGTGATGGTCAGAGAGAACCGAGAGGGTCGGTGTGTTGAGCACTTCTTGATATAATTATGTAATAGGAGGGGAAAGAATAATCTAGCGTGCCCTCTTTTGAACTGTTTCTTGATGTTTCCGTTGTATGGCATTTAGGGAGGAAGACGAGGCAGGGGAGGCATAGGTGAGCTTGGGAAGTATGAATGTTGAGTAAACACCGAGGAGCCCGGGTGCAGGAACACCGAGGAGCCCGGGGCAAGAACACCGAGGGACTTGAGTCGGTGGAGGAGGTGGAGACGAAAACTGGAGGATTTGACAACTGTACTGACGTGTGTTTTCCAATTTAGTTTGTTATCTATAGTGACGCCGAGAAGCTTAGTGGAGTCTACAACCTGGAGTGTATTGGAGGGAGGTGGGACAATGTCGGAGGGGAGGTTGATGTGCATAACCATAGTCTTGGTATGGTTGATGGTGGCCCAGTTTTGGAGACTGTTCAATAAATCATGGAGGACGGTGTAGTCGGGAGCCGAGTTGTTGACTCTCATCCCAATGGTCTGTGTGTGTATTTGTGTGTGTGTATGGGCGTGTGTATGGGCGTGTGTGTGTGTGTATGGGCGTGTGAGTGTGTGTGTATGGGTGTGTATGGGTGTGTGTGTGTGTGTGTGTGTGTGTAGCCGCAACCTTTACCTTTAACGTTGCTCTCCTAAGTATCGACTTCCCATCAATATCGAAAATGTATGTATGTTTAGTGGTGCGGTGGGCGATGTTGGGCGGTGCTTTTTTTTTCTGGCGTTCTGAATGTCTCTGCTGTCTTTTTTGTTCTGTTTATCTCACATATATATATATACTGTATATATACATATACATATATATACATATATATATATACACATATGTAACCGTTCGGAATTGTAACTCACTTGACTTGGGGGTTTTTGATTATAGTGGATCGTAATGCAGTGGAAGCACCCCTTGAAGAAAAACTCGAACCAGCACAAACTCAATTAACTAAAAAAAATGTTCTCCGTGACTCGTGGAAAGATAGCACCTGTGATTGGGGTGAATGAGACGCACTGTAAAATTTGACACTACTATTCCCTCCAACACTACAATCACAATCAATAATGGTATACCAATATATGCTCACCTCTTAGCCTGGCTTAAGACACTACACTGGGGAACAAAAGTTATACATGATATAAGAAATCGGTAGAAAATATAAATGCCTTATGAACACTACTAGGGTAACAGTGCTACTTACACCAGAATGAGGAGCTCATCTGAAAACAGTTCCTCGTTATGTCACATTCCTTAGTGACACATAGTCATTAGAAAACAATAAATTCAAAGTATTAAGAACGTTGCTTACAAACATGAACAGGCCTTAAGGGCATTCAACAAAATAATATCAATCACTGAGAAAATGGTATAAAAAATATTAAAAAATTATAAACTACACACATGGATCAATCATAGCCTGTCTGGTGTGACACACAACTACTACAGTCCTAGTTGCCCAATAACCCGAAAGGTGTAACTGCTAGTCTGCCAAGGAGGCCGGCATATACAAGAAACCCGCGAAAATCACTCATGACTCATCAAGCAGGCGGGGGCTCTGCTGTGTTTTATCAGTAATTCCTCTAGAACTCATTAAGCATGAATGTTTTTCTCCACCAATACCCATAAAACATGCTCCTTAGTCTCACACATGGGTCCCGAATGCACCCGTATTTTCTTAAGGCACTAACAAGCCCTTCACCGAGGCACCGACTCTATTCAGAGATAGTGAAGAAAACAAATTAAGTGAGATAGTAGTGACTAGTAACGATGTTAGTAAGCAAATAGACAAACTAAAGCCTAATAAGTCACCTGGTCCCGATGAGATATTTGCCAGAGTATTAAAGGAATGTAAGGAAAAGCTTAGTATGCCCTTAGCAAAGTTGTTTAACATGTCATTAAAAACAGGTGTAGTACCAGAATCCTGGAGGATAGCGAATGTAATACCGATTTTCAAGAAGGGGGATAGATCACTATCCTCTAACTACCGCCCAATCAGTCTAACATCAATAGTAGGCAAATTACTGGAAGCAATCATTTCAAACTCTATTCGAAATCACCTGGAGAAGCACCGATTGATCAATGATTCCCAGCATGGCTTCACAAGCGGACGTTCTTGCCTAACTAATCTATTAACATTCTTTTCATCAGTTTTCGAATCGGTGGACGAGGGGCACAATTATGATGTGGTATATCTCGACTTTAGCAAAGCCTTCGACAGAGTCCCCCATGAAAGACTAATTAGAAAGGTAGAAGCTCATGGCATCAAAGGTGACATCCTTAAATGGATTAGGGCGTGGTTACAGGACAGGAAACAGCGAGTGAGCATTAACGGCACTAAGTCCCATTGGAGCAACGTCACAAGTGGAGTTCGCCAAGGCTCAGTACTTGGACCATTATTATTTATTATATACATAAACGACATAGATATCGGCATTGACAGCAACATTAGTAAATTTGCTGATGACACTAAAATAGGACGTGTTATCAAATCTGACGAGGACTCGGCAAAACTACAGGAAGATCTAAACAAATTTTTCGAATGGTCTGAAAAATGGCAGATGAAATTCAACGTCGACAAATGTAAAGTACTCAGTATAGGAGATGTAAACAGGGAAACCAGATACCAGATGAACAACGATGCCATAGAGAAATCCGACTGCGAGAGAGATTTAGGAGTAATGATAAGTAGGAACCTTAAGCCAAGTAAACAATGTGTTTTTGCTCGTAACAAGGCTAATAAACTACTTGGGTTCATACAAAGGAGTGTTAGTTACAAGACTAGCGAGGTCATCCTAAAACTGTATCTTGCTCTTGTGAGACCACACCTGGATTACCCACTACGCAGTTCAGTTCTGGTCACCGTATTACAGAATGGATATAGAATCCTTGGAAAGAATTCAGAGGAGAATGACAAGACTAATCCCGGGCATTAGGAACCTTGAGTATAGAGACAGGTCAAAGCATTTTAATTTACACTCCCTTGAGAGACGTAGAGCGAGGGGCGACCTGATAGAGGTGTATAAGTGGAAGGCAGGGCTAAACAAAGGGGACATTACAAAGGTACTCAAACTATCCAACCAGGAGCGAACTCGTAACAATGGTTTTAAATTAGACAAATTTAGATTTAGGCGTGAAATAGGTAAACACTGGTTTGGAAACAGAGTAGTGGATGAATGGAACAAGTTACCAAATATCATCATTAACTCGAATATGCTGAATTGCTTCAAACATAGGTTGGATGCTCATATGAGCAATAGGGGTTGGGTGTAAACGGGACTGCCCAGTATGGGCCAATAGGCCCGCTGCAGTTTCCTCCATTCTTATGTCCACAACTTTGTATAGGAATTCTTACGTTTCACGTGTGAAAATCAACCATGAGGATCGTTGTTCTCACACCTGGACTTGGGAAATTTTAAACACCTTACCACTCTTTCCCTTAACATGCATCACACAAGCTCAGAACACACCCATACTGGGAAGAGAAAATGTCTCTTTAAGTATCCACTAGACTCCTGGTCTCAGTGTGTGACCGTTCATTCACTCAGACTGCTTCAGTTTACACTCAGTACATCCATGAACCGGAAGTGAGTGACTGTCTGCTGATGAGCTCTGTCCAGGTGGGGGAAGGATTCTATCTTCCCGTTCTGTAAGAAAATTTTCTGACTGACCGAAGACACGTGGTGTTGTGAACCCAAGTGGGAAGAACTGATCAACCAATGCTGATGCTGGTCCTACGTAGTTTAGTTGTCGGGGGCACTCGTTCACTCGAGAGGTCCCAGCTAAAACCTTGCTAACCAGTGACAAGCCTGCTCCGATCGTTCCAATCGCGACAATCGCCAATCATCAATTGTCAAACGGCAGTCGTCAAATGGCAGTCACCAATCCCAGTCAAGTGGGTTCTGCCGAAACCCTGCAATGAACTCTCTGTTAGCTATTGTTAACTTCTATCACCTCCCTATCTAAACCCTGTCTGAGATCGAATAAAACTTACTTGCTGCACTGGATACATGTGAGCGCTGAGACCAGACCACGTGAGCGTTTTTCCTGCACTGACCCTCAGACCGCCCTGTCTGTTCAAGCGCTGTTGTCTGACTGAGAACCAGCCAGCCTTGTGTTTTCCCTAGGCGGTAGCCTGGGCCTATGTGACATATTTTCCTGCATAACTAATAACTTTGTTGGGACACACATAACATATTTAGACTGAGAAACGATCTATAATAATCCAAATTTAATAAATGTCAATTAATTTCATGATTCGCATCCATAGCGATTCGGTTGAGTACATTTTATATTATATAGGCCTGGTTCCAGAAACTCTTACTACATGTGGGAGCTCTGCCCTCGCCCCGTCCCTGTCACGTAGACTTGAATGACTCAGCATATCGCTATTATTGGTATCTACGTCTCTAAATATTACAATGAAATTTATATATATATATATATATATATATATATATATATATATATATATATATATATATATATATATATATATATATATATATATATATATATATATATATATATATATATATAGGGGTGTGTTGGTGTAGGGATTAGTGGATGACATCATTATGACCTGACCTCATGTTTAATAAGGTCACCTTGTATATTTAAGCCTCTTTCTGTCCATGTAATCCAGTTGCCTCTGAAGATGTCTTGAATAAAGACGAAAGCTAAGGTGCTCCATTGTTTCCCTTTTCCTATGTGATTTTATCAAGATTTATCTTGTCCACGTTTTCATTGTGGATCTACAAGAAATATATATATATATATATATATATATATATATATATATATATATATATATTATATATATATATATATATATATATATATATATATATATTTATATATATGTGTGTGTATACCCCCAAACACACACAAACGTTTGACATCCTTAAGTCTCCTAAGCCATAAACCTTCGTAGCTCTTCCCTTCCCAGCCTTTATTAGTTTATGATAGACTCCCCAGCTCAGCTCATAGCTACTGTCGTGATTCAGTACAGACAGGAAAGATCCCTTTTTGGTGAAAAAGATTTGCCCTTGCGGCAGCGCTCTCTCTCTCTCTCTCTCTCTCACACTTTCGTCTCTCTCTCTCTCTCTCTCTCTCTCTCTCTCTCTCTCTCTCTCTCTCTCTTATGGTGGGCGTGTTGTCGTCATGCAAGTTTTGAATTTGAATTGAAACATATCCTTCAGTTTCCTTCTTTCTTGCTTTGTTGTTCACTGAGGGGCTTACCCCACCGCGTTGCCGTCGCTGAAGTATTAATATTTTCTTCTGATGCCACTGTTATTTCAATATCGTAACTGATTAGGTATAAACTACCTTCAGGGAGCACTGACCCCCAGCTATAGTCTTCAGCTGGTTGGCTTCCTGTTGGCTGCCTTCCCGCTGGTTGGCTTTCTCCTGGTTGGCTTTCTGCTGGTTAGCGTCTTGCTGGTTGGCTTCTTGTTGGGTGGCTTCCTGCTGGTTGGCTTCATACTGGTTGTTTTTTCATTTGGTTTCGTGCTGGTTGGCTTCCTGTTGCTTAGTTTCCTGTCTGTTGGCATCTTACTGGTTGGCTTCTTGCTGGTTCGCTTCCTGCTGGCTGGCATTCTGTGTGTTTACTTCTTGCTGGTTGACTTCCTGCTTGTTGGCTTCTTACTACCTGGCTTCTTGTTGGTTGGTTTCCTGCTGTTTGACTTCCTGCTAGTTGGCTTTCTGCTGATTGGCTTCCTGCTTGTTGGCTTCTTATTGGTTGTTTTCCTGCTGATTGGTTTCCTGCTGGTTGGCTTCCTGCTAGTTGGCTTCTGCTGGTTGGCTTCCTGCTTGTTAGCTTCTTAATGGTTTGCTTCTTACTTTTAACTCACAATTGATTTGTTTCGTGCTAGTTGGCTTCTTACTTCCTGGCCTCCTGCTGGTTGGCTTCTTCTTGGTTGTTTTTCTGCTGGTTGGCTTCCTGCTAGTTGGCTTCCTGCTGGCTGGCTTCTTACTTGTGACTTCTTACTATTTGGCTTCTTACTAGTTGGCTTCTTACTGTCTGACTTCCTGTTGGTTGGATTACTGCTGGTTGGCTTCCTGCTGGTTGGCTTCCTCCTTGTTAGCTTTCTGATGGTTGGCTTCCTGCTGCATGTACGGTTAAGGTCGACCTCTGAAATATCGACGTATTGTCCTCCTCGGTGTCAGTATATTTTCCTCTCCATCTATTATCGTTATTTTCTCATATACAATCTCAATTTACTCTTCCCCTCTGTCGATTATCTTGTCATGGATATCAAACACTGACTTAAAAGACAAAACTTACATATACTGATCAATAAGATGAAAATCATGCTATCACCAAAACATTTCTCCCACGCATATCTCATCAGCTTTGTGTGTTTTGAAATGGGGATCTTGTTTAATGTTATCAAACTCAGACATGTCTTGATGCTGTTTCATGTGGTCCAATCTCGTGTATTTGAGTGTGTAATACAGGTAAAGAAATGTCAGTGTCAATACGATGCAGCATCATGAAGTTCGTGCCTTAACCTAGATGTGGTCAGAAGCGTAATATAAGAATACTTTTAATCCAGATATCGATTAGAAATATAATGTGGAAACCTTAAACATAGATATTGCCCAGAATTATAACTTGGAAACATTATCCTAGATATCTACAAGAATTATAACGTGGAAACCTTAACCTAGATATTGACCATAATTATAACGTGGAAACATTAACTTAGAAATTGACAAAAAACGTATCATTGTAACACCTTAACCTCGACATTTGGTTAACGTCCGCCAATATAAAGACTCTGACCGTAAAGAAATGTGACGGGCTCTCCCGATGGTCGGTCTGCATTACCATCTCCCAGGCCTTCATATCGATTCTAGCCCCGAGGAGAAGGAAGTTGTATCCACTGAGGCTCCCTGGCATGAGATTTTTGATAAAAGGCTACACGTCTCTTATACTTACTACATCCACCTAATTTTCACTTTCAACCTATGGCTACACTTGTATTGATTTGAATCTCAGTATTATCTTATTAAGTTCATTTAGGAGCTCAAGGTTCAGGTGAGAGCAGTGTTATTTATGTCTTATTACAGGAGATAGGGAGTTGTAGATGGGTGCAGAGTCCACGCATGGTGCTTATTATTATTATTATTACCGTAGTTAATATCGTCATCACGATTACCAGTAAAACTAAGGTATTTACACGCTCATCGTAACTCACACACACACGCACACACACACACATACACACCTACCACTACTACTACTAATTCCTACTTTGCTGTCACTCGGAATCGAGTATGACGATCATCCAGCTATGATGCAATGGTATGAGTTATCAAGGATGTCACCTAGGTAGGTGAGTTCTGAGGTGACTAAAGAGGCCGATACGGGACAGGCAGGGTCGATCACAGATGTTGCACATATGGAGGCTACATCTAGTGCGGTAGGGGCGGCGGCAGCGTCTTTCCGGCGTTGGCGATCGTCTGCCTTGGTATGCAGTCGGGCAAACTCGAAAGTATTGACACCCTCCTGTGTGGTGATCCTCCAAGCGCTACGGTGTGGAGCAATCGTCTCCCAGGTGAGGGGATCGATTTGACACTTTTTCAGGTTTGTCATAAGACTATCCTTATACCTCTTCAGTTGCCCGCCAGCGTTACGTTTACTATTCTTTAGGTGACTGTAAAGTAGTTGCTTTGGCAGTCTATCATCCATAAGGGTAACATGACCACTCCAGCGTAGTTATTCATGGATAATGGTAGCCTCGATGCTTCTACACTTGGTGTCAGCAAGAATACTGGCATTTGTTCTCTTGTCTTCCCAGCGAACTCGGAGGATGGAACGTAGATTACGTTGGTGAAAGTTTTCAAATGCCTTGAGGTGCCTCCTGTATGTGACCATGTCTCGCTGCCGTATAGCAAGGTGGGGAGGTACCAATGCTCGACACGTGTTACTTTGTAGACACGGTTTCGGAGTCTGGCAAAGGTCTGAGATGCACATCTGATCCGATGCTAAATCTCTTCATCGATGTCCGCGGTGGTGGACAGGTGAGACCTAAGATACTGAAACTGGGTAACATTAGTGAGGGTAGTAACGTTAAGCTGGATGGATGGTGGAGATGTGGCCGAACCAGGGGCAGGCTGAAGGGGAATCTGAGTCTTACGTACATTCACCTCAAGGACGAAGTGTGCATACGCATCTGCGTAGGTGTTCAGGATCTCCTGTAGGTCAAGTTCAGTGTGAGCAACAAGAATGAGGTCGACTGCATACTGAAGCTCAGTAAAGGAAGCAACTTACACACCCACATACACGCACGCACACACATACACACATCTACCTGTAATTAAGTCTCTCGTCTCGGGTATTGCCAGGTGTAACATCAGAGTCACTTTTTGGGAAGATTTCCCTCTGAGATAAGTATTCCCTCCAATAATGATGAGTCATAATGATGATAATAATAATACTGTTGTTTTTGAATTAATAACATGAATAACATCATCAACTACAACACCAACAACAATAACACCGGTCAACACAATTTTTCTGGCACAAGGTTTTTAAACGGATTTTAAGTAAATTTGGGGTGCAGAATCCAAATATGACTTTGGTTTTTGTCTATCACATCAGGTTTTTGAGATATACCATATTGCACTTTTGCTGGGAAACGTAAACTTTTGGACCAAAATTGACGGTTTAAACATGTATACATAAATTTTTTCAGCATTATAATTTGTATTTTTCTATAACCAAAAATTGTTAATATCAAATTGGAAAGTTAATGCACATATAATATTTAAATGTAACATTGAAGGGTGAAAAAAAACAATTAATGTACGGTAGAAATAGTGCAAGTATTAAGATCAAGTTACAGTTACATAAACTTCCTCTTTTTGGCCGATCTCTTATGTACAGCTTCTGGAATGTCTCTCATCAAACTCCAGCAGTAGTCCGCCATCATGTTCGAGTCCCATCGACCTTGGTAACGTTCTTCCATTACTTTAATGTCTTGATGAAAGCGCTCCCCTTGCTCCTCGCTCACTTCTCCCAGATTTTCTGGAAACTCGTCCAAGTGACTGTGTAAGTAGTGAACCTTGATACTCATTCTGCATCCAAGTGCTTGTAAACTCAAGAGCAGCTCTTCCACAATTTCTTGATAATTGTCCGCTTTCTTGTTCCCTAAGAAGTTCCGCACCACATTAGAGAAAGCATTCCAAGTTCTTGCCTGTGCCTCAGTCATTGTTGCAAGGAAGTGTGGATCTCTGAGTAGTGTTCTTATTTGAGGTCCATCAAAAATCCCTGCCTTTTTCTTCTCGTCGCTAAGACTTGGAAAGGTTGAGCATATATATCTGAAACACTCTCCACTATGATCAAGAGCCTTGACGAATTGCTTCATGATACCAAGTTTTATGTGCAGAGGAGGAAGGACAATGTTTTTCCTGTCAACCAGAGGATCGTTAATGATATTCTTGTCACCAGGCGTCAAATTATGTCTTGGTTGCCAATTCTTTTTCACCCAATGGTCTGCTGTAGCCCTGCTGTCCCAGTAGCACAGAAAACAGGGGTATTTTGTGTACCCTCCTTGCTGGCCCAATAGAAAGTTTACCATTTTCAAGTCCACACAAATTATCCATTCATGAGCATGGTATTGCAACCTCTCTAGAACAGTCTTAATGTTTTCATACTCTTCTTTAATTTGTACAGAATGTCCGATTGGAATTGAACCATACTTGTTTCCGTTATGAAGAAGAACACATTTCAAGCTCCTTTTAGAACTGTCAATAAAAAGTCTCCAATCCTTACTATCATATGCTGGTAGTCCCATGGAGAGAAGAAGTCCTTCTACATCATTACAAAAAACAAGCTGGTCATATGAATGAAAGTACTTCTGCAGTTGCTCTTCTCTGTTGCGATAAAAGGAGACACTCGTGCCAGGTTTTAAGAGTCGTTTCTCTTGAAGCCTGGAAGCTAACAATTCAGCAGACTGTTTTGGCAAATTTAGATCTCTGACCAGATCATTCAATTCTGACTGAGTAAACAACGTTGGCTTTTCACAATCTTCACCAGATGGCTTGAAAAGATCAGTCTCTTCATCTTCATCAGTAGAAACAGGTGAATTCCGGTCTATATCCTCAATCTCTGGTAGCTCAGTAAATTCTGGCAAGTTACGTGATGGAGCAAATCTGAGATCAGATTTGGATTCAGCACCTTAAAGTTAGTAAAAAAAACAGTTAAAAGGTTTCATGCCAGAAAAAAAAAATATTTTTTTGTAGACCAGTGTAATACTAGTAATTAAGACAAGTTTATATCTTCACTCACCACACTTTGCCGATTGCCCAAAAATGCAAATTGGCAACATTGCAAAATTTATGTAAAAATGCGAACAAATTTAAATCTTAATTCTTGAAAAAGTTTCCGGATTTTCCCTGACAAACGGCTGTTATTTATATCTTGTGGCCGTTAGCTGATTCCTTCCGTTATATTCCCAGAATAAAATCTTTCAACGTATTTGTCATTTTTGCAATAATTTCCGAAACTTTTTTTTTCAGATTTTCTCAACTTTATTTACGTCTCTTGGTAGTCAGATATTTTATTTAATCTCTTATTTTTTATCTTTTTTACAATTTCTTACAATATTTGGTAAAATTTGAAAATAAATGGAATTCACTGGAAGTCGAGCACTCATCTCCAGGTTAAGATCTCGCCTTGACAACCGTGAACCCAGGTGGACAATGGACACACACACAGACCACATACACACACACAGACCACATACACACACACAGACCACATACACACACAGCACAATTCATCAGAAAAATTAAGAAAAGAGTCAAGTATACACACACCCAGCCAGTTGGAACACCTGGCTACTAGGAACTGAAGCGTCAGATTTATATGTGAAATTCGTGTTGGTGATCACAGAGTGGGCATCCCTCGGTTATCTCTCTACATAAGCCCTTGCATATACCTGCCTTAATTTTCTATATGCATTTTTTTATTCGTCCAGTGAATCACGTCATCCCGTGGATTATCCTGCAAATGTTTTTTTTTTTCCACTGGACTTTGATGCATTTGTGTGTATAATTTACAGATGAATGTGAGGCTGTCTTTACAATGTTCAGCCTCTGTGTAGTAGAGTTTATGTTGTGTGTGACGTTTGTCTCTCCGTTTGTCGCTATTTACTTCATATATCTCCATTGTCGACACTTTCCCCATTTTCGACACTTCCCCATTTTCGCCACTTCCCTATTTATTCCCACGTCCCCTATGTATCGCCATTTCCCCTATTTACCTTCACTTCTCCCATTTATCGCCACTTCCCCTATTTACCTTCATTTCTCCCATTTATCGCCACTTCCTCTCCACATTGACAACTGTATAAGAGAGACTCGCCCAAACCTGTCCTGTGTGAGGTGTCAGTTATTAGTTGATGCTGTTATATCTGGGATTCAAAATGGCTCCATCTGGCTGCCATATTAAATTCGTTCCTGGATTTCACCGTACGTCTCAACTAAATCGAACACTCTTCGTGGCTGCCGCATTAAACTCATCAAGAATCATCTCTTAACTGAGCCAAAGAAACCTGATGAATTTTGTGTTGCTGGCAGTAGAATTCTCCCTTTGATAGCCATGTATAGAATCATATCTTATTTTATAGCAAAAGAAACTTGGGGATTCTGGTGACGCTGGGAGTAAAATTCTCCCTTTGATGGCCATATAAGCAGCTTACAGTCCTCTCATGCATGTGAAGCAGATCAGGTACTAGATTGCGACATGGAAATCAAGAGGAGCGGCTGAGCACGTAAAAAAACAAACAAAAAACAGAGGATTGACTAACATGAAATTAGTAAGACTTGGCGTTCGTTATTAAGTCGCTATGTTGACACTGGGGTTAAGACTCGGGAGAAAAAACATTAAAATTCTTCAACGCTGAGCTAGACGCCTTGAGTATGTTGGTAGGTATACTGAAAGTTGTAGGGAAGTATGTATGTTAAGATAAGAGAATATTAAAACTGGTTTTCTTTTTCCAGAGGTCAGTTTTCCAAGATGGCTACCAAGCGGAATATTATCCTTATAAGGAGATGTAAACAAAGGCGATGTCATGATTGTCAGGTGATTTGCTAGGTAGGTTTTCCAGGATCTCTCTCTCTCTCTCTCTCTCTCTCTCTCTCTCTCTCTCTCTCTCTCTCTCTCTCTCTCTCTCTCTCTCTCTCTCTCTCTCTCTCTCTCTCTCTCTTCAATAGTTTTATTTGTTGGCTTAGCTTCGTGTATAAAGTTTACATCAGAGCGAAATAAGAAATTAATTATGTATCAGCCTCACGTCTCAAAGCTTTACGAGTTTCAATCTTTTGAAGATGAGTGGTCGCACACACACACACACACACACACACTACTTCGCTGTCACTCATAATCGAGTATGACGATCATCCAGCTATGATACAATGATATGAGTTATTATAGATGTCTCCTTCGTTTGTGAACTCTGAGGTGACTCGAGTGGTCGATACGGGACCGACAGGACCGTCCACAGATGTTGCACATGTGGAGGGCTACATCTAGTGCGGAAGGGGCTGCGGCAGCGCCTTTCCGGCGTTGGCGATTGTCTGCATAGGTATGCAGTCGGGCTAACTTGAAAGTATTGATACCTTGTGTGGTGCTCCTCCAGGTGTTACGGTGTGGAGTGATCGTCTCCCAGGTGAGGGGATCGATTTGGCACTTTTTTCAGGTTTGTCTTAAACCTATCCTTTTACTTTTCCGTTGCCCACCAGTGTTACGTCTACCATTCGTTAGGTTACTGTAAAGTAGCTGCTTAGGAAGTCTAATGTCTTCCATGCGGATAACATGGCCAAATCAATGTAGTTGTTCATGGATAATTGTTGCCTCGATGATCCTACAGTTGGTGTAGATAACTTCAAGGCCCTACAGCGAAGATACGGGTTCGGAGACTGTCAAAGGCCTGGGAAGCAGATCTAATCCGACGTTGAATCTCTTCATCGATGTTCAGTGTGAGAGACGGGGGTGAGGTCGTCTGCTTACTGAAGTTCAGTGATGGAAGCGGCCGATACCTTTGTTCTTACCTGGAGTCGCTTATGATGAAAAGTGCGTTCAATCGGTGCAGAATGTCCAGACCGTCAGCTAAGTTGGTACTGGTATGAGTAAAGAAGACACAATGGGTGCCATTTTGCAGGATGAATTTTGGTGGGTATTCATAAAGACTGAGGGTCCATCAGAAGGCTTCTCCCTTGACCGAATCCAAGTCCTTGGTAAGGTTAATGAAGGTCATGTATGGTACAAGTCATGGTGCTGTTCTCTGCACTTTTCTTATACAGTATCTGGCGGGCAGCAAAGATGGTCTAAAACCACATTGTGAGTCTGGGAGGAAGTTTCCTGCCTCAAGAAGCGGTCTGTTTAGGAAGAATCGGGCGATAATCTTGCCAGCTATGGACAGCAGTGTGAATCCCACAGTAGGTGCCACAATATGACTGGTCTCTCACGTTCTCATAAATATTGAAGATGGAAGCGTCCTTTGGACGTCATCCTCTGCATCTCGTGTCGGGCGCATGCACTGAAGAAAAAGACATGACGTGAGAAATCCAGTGTCAATCAGAGTGTCATGAGGCGGTTGTTGTTCCCAACAGGCATTTCAGTTAGCCTATGCACGAGTTCAGGAATGTGGGCTGGTGAATTGCAAAACCAACTCCATAATTACACTTTCTCTCTGCAGTAGGCTTACCCTTACAGAAGAAGGCATAGCCAGACCCCAGTTCTCTGAGTTGACCCTCGTCTGGGAGCCGGGTCTCACTATTGGCTGCTATGTCGATGTTATACCGAGACAGCTCTTTTGCCACAGGGTGGGTTTTCTTTAAGGATTCTCATTCGTGTCAGTATCCAGAAGGGTCCTGACATTCTATGCAGCGACCATAAGAGGTTGTATAATTTGTTTTTGCTTTGATCTCTGACTGTTTTCGACCGCTCTAGGATGACCTAACTGGGTGCAGTCGCTCAGTCAGTTTTTTATATTTTTGTATTCATTTATTTATTTATTTTTTATTTATTTATCTATTTTTTTAGGCAGGCTATGTTTAGGGCACCTTTTCTAGCCCCTCCCCATGTGGAGTGAGCAGAGTGGCTCCTGGAAATGGCGACCTAGTCACACAGACACGACCGGATTACACTGCTGCCTAGATCACAGTGCATAAACGACCATTTTATCTATTCCGCTTGTCCCCGTCGCCACTCGTCTGTTGCCATAGGACTCAGGGCCAATTGCAAGAACGATTATAGGGTGTACGGCGCCATTTACGATGACCTTCTTGCCCTGGTCTTTTTTCAGCAATATCGCCTGTAACACATGGAATTCTGCACTTTTCGAAGCTTTGGAGGAGTTTCGAAACAAGTTTCCTGGTGGGAATTATTAGCTAGTGCTGTACTCAAAATATCGAAACTTCGAGATCTGTCCAGAGCTTCAAAAGGGTGGTATTCCTAAAACAAGATCAGGGCAAGAAGGTCATCGTAAATGTCATCGTACACCCCACGACTGTTCTTGCAATTGGCCCTCAGTGGCTTATGGGTTCTTATGATGATGGAAAGTATGATGAGGTGGACAATGGCTGCGTGTGAGTTGATTCATGTGGTGAGGCATGAGTGTAAGCTACAATCACACATCCTTGTTCTCCCTTTTTCTGACCCGGTGGTACAGGTAGCTGCAACAACTAGGGAGAGGGAGAGTTGGGTTTCTCCTTAGTAGCCTGTCCATCTTGGATTGCTTTCGTCCGTCAGTGTAGTCGTTGGGTTACCGTGTTGGTCAACTCTTCTGCCTATTCTGCCGTTGGGGTCTTACTGGAGTTCTGTAAACATGTCTACCTGATGCGGGGTTCACTGCAGATTTCTCGTTCGAGATTTGTTCCTGTAGCCTAATACCTATCAAGGTTGATTCACCTGCCAGTAGGTCAGTGTCTGGCAGTCTCCAGGAAGTGTCCACACGCCGGTGGGCCTATGGGCCGTACCTCTGGGGCCTCACCTGTCTCTTAATGAACCCAGAGATTCAAAGACCTGTGAAACCGAAACAGGTCTTCGAATCTCAGGGTTCGTGAAGAGGTTATAGGACTTTTGTTGGCGAGTGTACATACGTTGCGTAAACTAGTACACTATTGTATAGGACTGTACTAATGCACTCTCTTACAACCGAACCTGACCTAACCTAACCTAACCTAACTTGTGTACAATTTGCGGAAAACTGTACCACTGTGCGTAGTCTGTTCTTCTGTGTGCAGATGTAATCAAGTGTGTCCTTTTGTTGACCGGCTGTCTGTCTGCCTGCCTGCCTGTCTTCGTCTTTCTGTGCTTGATTGTCTATTTGTCTTTGTCCGTGTCTGATTGTCTGTCTTTGTGTCCGTCTGCCTGCTTGTTTGTACGAGAGTAAATTGGACACTTTTGGGTGGAATCGCTTCGTTTTTTCTCTCTCTATTTCTTTCACTCCCTCACTGGCTCTCTCTATCTCACACTTCTCCTTCCTGTTTCCCCTCCCTCCCTTTATCTCACTCCTCCTTCCCGTTTCCCTTCCCTCCCTTTATCTCACCCCTCCTTCCTGTTTCTCCTCCCTCACCCCTCCTTCCTGTTTCTCTCCACCCCTCCCTCCCTTCCGCCTCCTTTCTGTTCTGCTCTCTCTCTCTCTCTCTCTCTCTCTCTCTCTCTCTCTCTCTCTCTCTCTCTCTCTCCTCCCGTCGTCGCCAGTTTCTCACAAGCACAGCTGCTTATGCCCCGTGATCTCTCTCTACATACATACATTTATTCACACCTGCCACCAGCACTGACTCCTTAAGGATTCATAGGCCGTGTTTCTGTGTACTTGTGCCTCGTATAGCTGTGATATCGAGCTTAAGTTGTGGCCATAACCTAAGTTACCCCTAAACTAACTTCCTAACCCATTAACTAACTTAACCTCTTACCTCATCTATCCGTTATATTACTTACCCCTTAACCTAACCTAATCAGATCTAACCTAACCCTAACCTAACCTAATTTAAATCTAATATGATCTAATCTAACCCTAACATAATGTAACCTAATCTGATCTGATCTGACCCTATCTTAACCTCGCCTATTCTGATCTAATCTAACCCTAACGTAACCTAATCTAATCTAATCTGATCTAACCCTAAATTAACCTAACCTAATCTGATTTAACCCTAATTTGATCTAATCTAACCTACTCCTTACCTAACCTATCCCCTATCCGGTTAATTCAAGTACTTCATAAACTGTGTGAAAATTATATACATCAATTGATTAACTGATAGATTATAAAATTAATATATCTCACAGCTGTTAAAATGAATCGTTTTTACCAGTGTGTGAATATTACCACAAACACTGGTGTGAACGTTGGCACAAAAACTGATAAATAAACACTGGTATAAGCACAGGTATAAGCATAGGTATAAACGCTGATACAAACACTGATATAACGCTGGTATAAACGCTGGTATAAGCACTGGTATAAACGCAGGTACAACCACTGATATAAACACTGTTATAAACGCTGGTGCAAACACTGGTATAAACACTGATATAATTGATGGTATAAACTCTGGTATAAGCGCTGGTATAAACGCTGGCATTAAAGTTGGTACAAACACTGATATAAACACTGCTATAAACGCTGGAATAAGCACTGGTATAAGCACTGGTATAAACACTGATATAAACACTAGTATAACAGCTGGTATAAACATTGGTATAAACACTGATATAACGCTGGTATAAATTCTGATATAAACGCTGGTATAAACACTGGCATAAACACTGGTGTAAACTCTGGTACAAACACTATTATAAACGCTGGTATAAACTCTGGTATAAACGCTGGTAAGAACACTGAGTAAAACATGATTAAAATAACATGAAAAAACATCGGATTTTCTTTTCACTTACGCCAGCAGTAATGAGCGAAAAACGTAGACCCATTTCATAATATATCGTGGGCGTTTTTTCAATGTTTTATTTTTATTATTTTATGATTTTTTGACTATATTAAATGTGTGATACTTGAAGCGGTCAGTAATCCTTGAATATACGCATCTTCTCCCCTAACTGACCTGCATTAGCTAATTACCAGATATTAATAAGTGGAGAGAGAGAGAGAGAGAGAGAGAGAGAGAGAGAGAGAGAGGTACATTCCCGGTGTCTAGATACTTATTGGGTCACCGTACCTGCATTTAAACATGAAACTGTATCTGAATTTATACCATCTGTGCCTAAAGCTGAAAGTGTACCTGTAGTTTTACCTGTAATTTAAGCTGAATAGGGATTTTTTTGTTCTGTCCCTGTAATTAAGCCTGAGGTTGTACCTGTACATATACCTCTACCTGTACCTTTACCTGTACCTGTACCTCTACATCTACCCGTGCCTCTACCTCTACCTGTACCTGTACCTGTACCTATCCTTGTACCTATACCTCTACCTGTATCTCTTACCTGTACCTACTCCCGTGTCTTAACCCCGTTCTTGGTATCAAAGGATGGAGACGGATTCAAAACCATATCTTATTCATTCCCAGTCAACAGTTGATGGGAAACTGTTTTTTTTTTTTTTTTACCCACTCGAAGGAAAAAATCATCCGGTGCACCTTTTTTGTTTTTTTATTTTTTCGTCCGCATATTTTTAATGGATTTTTTTCTATTGATTTTGGTTAGTTTTCTTCTTTTTATTTAATCGTTTTTATATTTTCATGTTTATTCATTCAAAGTTCGGATCTACGGATAATTCTGGACATGAAAAAATAATTTCATCCTAACTTGAGATGAGAAAACACTATCTTATTAAACTCGAGTCTTAGTGATTTTCGACGCCATTCAGAGCTTCTCAACTTGAGACGTTGCTTAAGTTAGGGTAGAAAATTTAACTTATTCTCAGAAGTATTTTGAGATGAGAACCAAAATGGCGTCGAGATTACAGTAAGACTATACCGTGCCTAAATTATTGTGAGATAGAGAAAAGTGACAATACGAGACAGGCAGACAGACAGAAAGTTAAATAAAAGAGAGAGAGAATAAAGTAGAAATTGTTAAAAGACCAGAAAGGAAAAGGATAATTATAATAATCCAGCCTTAAGAGAGACTCACATTACCACACCATTACACTCCCCTCGTTCCTGGTTCTGAGAATCACAGTCACGATTAGCACTGACTATCCTAATGACCGTGAGTGCTCTTATTGCTGCTTCTGCTTAACTGTGGGCCTGTTAAACTGGTAACTGGGGATTTTCTGCTTCCTCGACTGGTAACTGGGTAATTTTTGCTTCTTTGACTGGTAACTGGGGATATTTTTGCCTTTTAGATTGGTATCTAGGGAAGTTCTGTCTTTTTGACTGGTAACTGGGCAATTTATACCTCTTTGACTGGTAACTGGGCAAGTTCTGCCTCTTTGACTGGTAACTGGGAGAAGTTTATTAAACACAGCCTCGCAGCTGCTCAGTCAAGGAATGGCGGCATTGTTTTATTAGCGTGAATTAGACAACTGCGCTTTGTTTATTTTTTACATAAACATGCCTAAAAATAGATGTAAAAGTTTCTTCACGTCGGTGTATTGAGTACATTGGTTTATTGATTACATGCACGTTAGTTTATTCAATACATCACGTTAGTTTATAGATTACATTCACGTTGATTTACTGAGCACATATACGTTGGTTTATTGAGTACATACATGCTTATTTGTGGTTTACATTCACGTTGGTTTATTGAGTACATACATGCTTATTTGTGGTTTACATTCACGTTGGTTTATTGAGTACATACATGCTTATTTGTGGTTTACATTCACGTTGGTTTATTGAGTACATACATGCTTATTTGTGGTTTACATTCACGTTGGTTTATTGAGTACATACATGCTTATTTGTGGTTTACATTCACGTTGGTTTATTGAGTACATCTACGTTTGTTTGTTAAGTACATTCACATTGATTTATAGATTACATTCACGTTGATTTACTGAGTACATACATTGTGGTTTAATGAGTACATACACGCTTATTTATAGATTACATTCACGCTGGTTTATTGAGTACATCCACCTTTCGTTCTTTCTTCTGGCACATGATAATCACCATGATATCTACAGTATACCAACTATTCTCTGCATAATGTATTTAAATTGGATGAATTGTAATACCATATGCAGAATTAGCAACGTCATGAGTAACCCTGCTGATTTATGCACCTTAGATACTATCTCAGCCCCAGGGGATGGGTTGCCAAATTAGATTCTAACGTTACTACGTTTTCATGAACCGAGGTTAAAATGGAATCGCTTCGAACGAAATATGAAACATTATAACCAATTACAATGACATTATGATTTACTGCATTTCGATATTATTTTTACTACAATTGACGAGGTAACAATTGTGAATATAACGTATCATATCATGATTCGTGCTGGCAACGGAACATTATCTGATACACACAACGAGACGCTTTTCCAGTGAGTTTTTGGTACTAATGTTGGTCATGGTTCCATCAGAAAACACCCGTCACTTGACTGCCGTTTATATATTTTCGCTACATTATTATCAATATTATTCTACAACAAATGCCAAAAATAATAATGGCAACCTCACAGATACTAGGAAAGCAGGTCTACCAGCATAACGCAGGAATCACAATTAGAGATCGGAAATATTCGTCCATTGCGACACAGTATCAATGAGAAAATGGGCAGATAATTTTTGGGAAGAGTTTACACCCGCCAACAAAATTTCTGTCGCCTCAACTGCCTCTTCATGAACCCAGAGATTCAGAGACCTGTGGAACCGAAATAGGTCTGCGAATCTCAGGGTTCATAAAGAGGCAGATGAGGCGTCAAGGTTGGTGGGTGTACTTGTGAGTCATATAACACAGTATGTTGGTGTGTTGTCGGTGAATGTTGTTATTATTCATTACATATTATACTAGACTAAACAAAGTTATAATATACTTACTGTTAATGTACAGTCGCTGACAAAAGTTCAATCCCCGTGGTGAAACTGATACACGGGAATGAATGAGTCTCCGAGCTTATTTATCCTGACTTTCAACTGGTACGGGTGTGTTGTTTTATCTTGCTTGGGGTCGATACTACTTCATTTTAGGCGGGAGCGAACTTTTTGACCCCGAGTGTACATGTTAAAACCTGAGGAATTAAATGTTAAAAAAAAAAAACTAACCATACTTTCCTTCATGATCCTCAATTGCATGATGCTACCAAGAGTGTTCATGGAAAATTGTTTGTAACTGTGCACAGCTTCATATAATTTATCATAGGTAGTGACTATAAGTGAGTACAGCCACACCATGAGTCAACAGCTGATCTACCTTGTCTGGTTTTATAATGAGTTTAAAGACCACGAGAAGATAAGATAATAATAAAATAAAATATCCTAAAATCTTCGTTGCTATACAGTATATAAAATGGTCGAGGAGTCCTGAACCAGTTATATGGCGGGAGATATGAGCTGAAGGTACTGTTATATTCTTTAACATTGACATCATGACCATTTTTTTTTTTGGTAGCCAAGAATTTAAAGGACATGGAGAAAAAAAATACAATTCCAACACATTCTGATTTTTAAAAAATTGGCCCCAGTAGTCATGAAACCTAAGTTTAATGGAGGGAATTTGTCATGGGTTTAATAAGGGACATTAAACCCTGATAAACCTGTAGTAGAGGACATAAGCTGCTGCCAGGGTTATTCAATTTGATTATGGAGGTAATGGTCTGTGTCCAAGATGTTATGTGGGCAAGTGAGGTCACGGGGAACTTGACATGATCACCTCAACACCTCAACTTGACATGATCACAACACCTCAACACAATAACCTGACATGATCACAGCACCTCACAACACATTAACCTGACATGATCACAACACCTCACAACACAATAACCTGACATGATCACAACACCTCACAACACAATAACCTGACTTGATCACAACACCCCACCACAATAACCTGACTTGATCACAACACCCCACCACAATAACCTGACATGATCACAACACCTCAACACAATAACCTGACATGATCACAACACCCCACCACAATAACCTGACATGAACACAACACTTCAACACAATAACCTGACATGATCACAACACCTCACCACAGACGTTGTTGAAAGAGCTATTTTATAAGGTCTACAACATGCTATAGTGCCATATTTCATACCCTTAGGCGATCATAGCATCAAAGACTTCACCAAATATCACAGTGCCAGATTGTAGTTTCGAACGCCTATCGTAAATTCCCTCACTGTCATGTTCTAACTTCTAGTGCCAAGGTGAAGGCGGCACAGTGTGGATGACAGTGCTATTATGAATGTCTACCAAACTCTGCAGTGCCAACGTGAAGTCCACTAAGCTTTAACAGTGCCATCTAAAGTCCGTCAGGACTAAAGGCGCTATCATGATGACTGCACCGTCATCATGAAGATCAAAATCAGTGCCACCTACAGTTCCACCACTTGTGGTTTGAAGTGCCATTATGTGGGCCAAAAAGTTCTGCAGTGACGTTATAAAGGTCAAAGAGCTATAAAATTATACTACAAAGTACTAACCAAGATGTATAGTGCCGTTATTAATCTACTAAGGTGTACATTGCCACAATGAGATCCAAGGAATTCAGAGCCATCGTCAAGTCGACACAATGTGGGTAGGGATGCCAGGTCTGAACAGAAGCTTCATTACACTGCACTATAACTCGGCCAGCAAGCGAGCAACCCACGTTCTCACACCCCCGTTCTGGCTGTTAAACGACCTAATTTATAATTCTTACACTCCAATATAGAAGTTTTACAGCTGCGGGGAACAAAGGCGAGGCGGTCACTGGGGAGTTTGGCTGTTGAAGGTTTTGGCATTTTTTGGTGTAATGATAATAGTGATATGATAGTGATGTTACCTCTGATAATGAAAATAATACTACTAATACTAATAATAAGTGAACACACATTTCTGTATTGACGCGCGAGAATCCAGCATGAATCCCTTAAAATTCCAGACCCACAACAAAGGACACCCAGAGATACTCGACGCATGAGCAGTGAGGATGTAAACAAGCGATCCTCACCACATACAGGCACTTATCTGTTTGTGTGTGTATGTGTGTTGAATACCCGCTCCACCTCACGCCCTTCTCTCTGTAAACTGCAATTTTTTTCCGCTGTTTGAGCACCTCAGAGGCCAAATACCGCTTACATTTTCTTAACAGTGAACCACAGAATTGCTCGTTGAAAATGAGTGCTGTGGTTTGACTCCCGCAGCTGGGTTTGTTACGGACTATAGTGTGTGTGTGTGGGAGGGAGAGAGAGAGAGAGAGAGAGAGAGAGAGAGAGGTGCAGAAAGACAGAGATAAGAGAACAAGGGTGTGGACTGAAAATGAAGCTCCTTTGATCTGGTCATAATTGTTTCCAAGTTACGTTTTGCTGGGAGCTATTGAGAAGTCTTTACTCTCTCTCTCTCTCTCTCTCTCTCTCCTTCCCCCTCTCGTGTTCTATTAATGTATCTTAAATAGGATTAATAAATTTGTACATTTAACACGAGAAGACCACACACGATTCCTTGTTCGTTTAATATGCTTAATCTAAGTTCTCATATGACTGGTCATTTGGGCCTCAGACTTAATGGGATCCAGCCTTAATGGGCCCCACACTTAATGGACCCCAGACCTAATGAGATCCAGACTTCATGGTTCTCAGACCTAATGGGTCCCAGACCAAATGGGCCCCAGATTTAATGGGCCCCAGACAGAAAGGAACCCAGATTTAATGGGGTCCAGATCTAATGGACCACAGATCTAATGTCCCCAGATCTAATGGACCCCAGACCTAATTGACCCCAGACCTAATTGACCCCAGAATTAACGGATGTAGACTTAATGGTTCCTGGATCTAATGGGCCCCAGATTTAATGGACCCCAGACCAGATGGGACCCATTCCTAGTCAGACCTAATAGGACCCAGATTTAATGAGATCTAGCCTAAATGGGACCCAAAGCAAATGGTATCCACACTTAATGGGACTCAGACCTAATGGGACATAGACTTAATATATCCTAGACGTAATGGGCCCGAGACTAAATGATTCCGAATTCTAATGATTCCGCATCCTTTTGGTTCCTAATCCTATTCGTTCCCACTCCTAATGGAGTGCTAATGGAGTTCCAATCGTAATGGACACCAATCGTAGATGGTTATTGGGACTGCGGAGCTCGTACAGTTCATATAAAACTAAAAGTCTAACAGTAAGGACACATTTCTCTCCCCTCCCTCCCTGTTGATGACTCGCCCCTGGGCAGGCCTGACGGTTGGTGCACATGCTTTATTCACTCATTATATAAGTATGTGTAAGTATAGATCAGTTGAATAAAACATCACTCTTAAGTTTAATAGAAGTAGTAGTAGTAGTAATAATAATAATAATAATAATAATAATAATAATAATAATAATGATGAAAATGTTGGTTTGACCGAAGTGGCTTTTTCTGATTGAATAACTTATCTCCTTTCTCTCTCAGAATTCCTTGCAAAACAAGTTGTTTAGAGTAAGAGTGTGTGGGAGGTGTTTCAAAGAGAGCTCAGGTTCTCAACTGGCTCAGCCATGTTAATATTGTTATTATTATCCACTCTGTATCTGTATTTTTCTGGCTGAATAAACTGTTACAATTCAATTCTGTTACAATTCAATTGGTGGGCGTGGTGACAATAATATGTATTGAAATTTAAGAGTAGTAAACAATGGGCGACACCTTTCACCTGTTCCATTAACCACACACAGGTACAAGTGATGGTAACGCGTCATTAATGTCACTCTCATTAACACCAATTGCAGCCATACACTCTCATACTCATTACTGGTCGCTTCACCTGTCCATCACCTTGTCATTCTTGATCACGTTTACTGAGGTGTAGTGTGTGTGCTCATTCATATATTCATGCTATTATAAATTTTATTTTATATGAATTATTATTATTATTATTACATTTTAACCCCCAGGCCCTGATGTGGGTCAGTGACCTGTGGCCGGGTGGGCTAATCCCCATTAACAAAAAAAAAATACATATACGTGTGTGTGTGTGTGTGTGTGTTTTGTGTGTGTGCGTGTGCGTGCGTGTGCGTTGTGTGTGTGCGTGCGTTTGTGACATCACATGCCAAATAGGGATAACTTTCTGTTTTCATGGCTACAACTAAACGGAAATTAATTGGTATATGGTAAAATTTTCCGTTTAATTTAAAATGTTGTTTATAATAATAAGAAAACCAAATTGTACCTAAATTAAGTTTGGTTAAATTAGGTTAGGGTAGATTGTGTGCGAACTGTTCATTTATAAGTAATATGCTTTTCTATATGATATTCTCTGGCCTGCCAGAAGCTTAAAAAATAAAAATATACATATTTTTTGTAATCATCCGTATTTAGCATAAAACTGCTACTACTAAAACTACTTTGCTGTCACTCGGAATCGAGTATAACGACCATCCAGCTATGATACAATGATATGAGTTACAAATGATGTTACTTCGTTGTTGAGCTCTGAGGTGAATCGAGTGGCCGATAAGGGGACGGCAGGACCGTACACTAGGGTGTGTCAATTTTGTCAACATGTTAAAAATCAAATTTGGTAGTCAAAATATTGTGCCTCTTTATGTCTAAACTTGAGATTAGCAAACAAAAATGAATTGAAATAACCCTCACCTACATCAATTATACCTTAAAGTTTCAAATATCAGTATTTCAACAAATTAATGAGACTTGATTAGAATTATTCACTTGATATTAACTAATCTCATGTAAGCATATGGATTATGGAGTATTTTATGGTTCTATAGCTTGTGTACAATATGCATGTCAGAACATGAACATGAACAGGCTCTCCGTGTGGGACAGTTTAATTCTTGTTTTGACTTGTACCAAGCGTGAGGATAAGGCGCCCGGCTCACTCTCCTTCTAGATATCATAGACGGTGGTTTGCTCTCATTGCACTTGCACCTACTCTACCAGACGAATTCTACATTTTAATTATTGTAAGTAGGGCATATTGATTGTCGCAGTTACTTATATCATTGTATAAAACATTATGTTCTAAGAAATTATTATGTTATTTCTGTTACAGCATTTTTGATAAACAAATTGATATTTTTTGAAACAACAATTGAATTATGAAACATTGAAATATTTTTCTATTTGTCAGATAGTGTGAAGATGTCAAAATTGAAGACAAGAAGTCAGTTGTCAACCCACTTGAGCCTGCTAGTTGGTAAAGGGAAGGAGCTTCCTGTATCAGAACTTCCAACAGTGAGAGACATGCTAAGATTAGGGTTACTCCTTCGAGAAAAAAATGCAAAGGACAGAAGGAACTATACAGATAAAGAACTCATAAATGACATGATAGTCCCTCTTCTGCATCAATGGACAAAAGCTAATGCACTATTCAAACCACCTGTGATTAATCAGTGTCGAACTATTGAGCTAAAACTAACGAAATTATGGCACAAAGCAGTTGAAACATCACTTGGTAAAGGAAACTTGGCCAGGAAAAATGAATTTCTGCACACACTTGATACTCTGTTTGACATTTTGACCTGCAAGTGCTCCATACAATTATGTTCTGAATCCAACTGTTCTCACTCAGGTAAGAGAGAAAATAATTCCCACATTGATTGTGGTTGTCCTCGTGAAAAGAAGATCCCTGTTTTAGAGCTTGAATTTATAAAGGCACAGAGGACAAAGGCAGAAGGCCAAGGAAGTATGCAAATGGGTTCAATAGATTATTCAGAAACAAAGAAGCAGATTGCTAATGCCAAGAAGAGAGAACAAATCCGAGAGAGGGAACAAAAGAAGAAAATGAAGAGTGAAGAAGCCATCCAAAGAGAGGAAGAGCTGTGTCAAGATGTTTATCACTTCTTTGATAGTTCTTCTGATGAACAGGAAGCAACATCAGATGATAGTTCCAAAGAGCCATCTGAACCTTTACCAAAGAAAATGAAATACAACACAAGAAATATTTCAAACATTGCTTTAGCTAGTATTCGCCACCATGCTGGACTTCGTGAGGCTGCAGAAATTGCAACTGCCGCTTGGATAGATGCAGGCCTCATCAGCCGAGAGGATGTATCTTTGGTGATAGATCATAATAAAATTAGAAGAGCACAATAAAAAATAATGAAGGAATTATCTGATCAGCATGAAAAAGATTTAAGCGAGGGAGGGCTCTCCTGTCTTTTGTTTGATGGAAGAATAGATGACACAAAAGTTTTGCTAGAAGTAGAGGGAGTGAACAGAAAGTTTCCAGGTATCATCAAAGAAGAACACTACTCTGTCTGTTCTGAGCCTGGTGGTCGGTTTTTGTTTCACTTTGCTCCCGAAACTGAAGTAGAAGGGAAGAAACATGCAGAGGTCATTGCTGATCATATTTTATGTTGGGTTCAGGAGAGAGGACTTGGCAGTTCACTGCAGGCTGTTGGTGGAGATTCAACTGCAGTGAACACCGGATGGCAGGGGGGTGTAATGACGCATTTAGAGAAAAAACTAGGAAGAAGACTTGTTTGGATTGTATGTGATTTACATACAGGCGAGCTACCTCTTCGTCATCTCATCCAGGAACTTGATGGTCCTACAAAGAGCAACAACAAGTGGTCAGGTCCCCTTGGCATCATGCTGGATGAAGCAACACAACTAGAAATAAATACAACCTTTCCAAAGGTCGAAGTTGGCCCTCCCCTTCCGGCGTTGTCTGAAGGAGTCATCAAAGATCTCAGCACAGATCAATCCTATGCTTATCGTATTGCCCAAGCAATAAGATCAGGAGAAGTGCCTCAGTCATTGGCTCTCTTGGAGATTGGACCTGTCAGTCACAGCCGTTGGTTAACTACAGCTCTTCGTTTCTGCAGGATTTGGATTTCCAAACACGAATTGAAGGGCAAAGTGCTGAAGAATTTGAGGTTAATTGTTGAATTTATTATTGGAGTTTATCTTCCCCAGTGGTTTAGTGTGAAACTTAATCCTATGTGGGTGGATGGGCCCAATCACCTTTTGTTTCAATTGCAGCTAGTAAGAACACAGAGGAAGGTAGTGAGGGACATCGTGTTACCTGTGGCAAGAAGGTCCGCTTGGTATGCTCGATCAGAAGCAGTTTTGCAAGCAATGCTTTGCAGTCAATGTACCAATCTCCGAACCGAGGCTGTAGAAGTCATTCTAAAGATTAGAGGAACGCTAATAGATGACGACCAGTTAGGAGACTGTTCGTTTCATTCAAGAAAAGTTCCCCCAATAAACGTCAATGCCACCAAATTGTCAGAATTGGTTGACTTGAGTTTGGAAGTCTTAGAGCCACCATTGACAACAAGTCTAACTAGCCAAGAATTGAGAAACCTTAAAGAGACTCCAATGCAGGTGCCGAAGTGGCCTTCCCACACTCAAAGTGTGGAGAGATGTGTGAAAATGGTCACAGAAGCAGCGGGCCATGTTTATAGCCACGAGAGGCGAGAAGGTTACATCAAAGCACAAATAGCAAGCAGACTACTGATGACAAGAAACCAAAGCAAAGAGAGTATGAAGGCATTGGTTACTTTCAAATAGACTACGGATAATAAAATATAATAATTTGAAACTTGAAACAGTAACATGTGTGCAAACGCTGGTTATGTTATAAATTCACGAATATGTACATTTAAAAATCCATTTGATGTAGGTAGGACTTATTATAAAAAAAAATTTATGCCAGAATATTGTTTTGCATGCTTAAAGACTACAATAAATTGCTACCAAATTACTCGATTTTCAATTTAGCCAGTTCACCCCCTAAATTGACACACCCTACCGTACACGGATGTTACACGTGTGAAGGGCTACTACATCTAGAGCCGGAGATGCAGAGGCAGCGTCTTCCCGGGGTTGACGCTTGTTTGCCCCAATGCAGTCGAGCCAACTCGAAAGCATTACCACCTCGCGTAGTGCTCCTCCACCCATTACGGAGTGGAGTTATCGTCTCCTAGGCGAGGGGGTTAATTTGACACCTTTTTATGTTTTTCTTTAGACTATCCTTATACCTTTTTCTTTGCCCGCCAGCGTCGCATTTACCACTCGTTAGATGACGGTAAACTGTTTTGGCAGTCTATTGTCGTCCATGCAGGAAACATGGCCAGTTCAACGTCGTTGTTCATGGATAATGGTAGCCTCGATGCCCCTGCAGTTGGTGTCAGAGTGAATACTGATAGTTGTTCTCTTGTCTTCCCAACGAACTCGGGGGATGGAACGCAGACTACTTTGGTGAAATTTTTCAAGTACCTTAAGATGCCTCCTCTAAGTGACCCATGTCTCGCTGCCACACAGCAATATGGGGAAGACCACTGATCGATATACGTCCAGCTTTGTAGATAATTTCAGCTCCCTACAGCTGAAGACACGGGTGCGGAATCTGCCAAAGGGTTGCGATGCACATCTGATCCCATGCTAAATCTCTTGACTGATGTCCGTGGTGGTGAACTGGTGAGAGCCAAGATAAGGAAAGTGGGTAACATAGAGAGGGATGTCCACCCTGCCCGCTAAATTACCACTGGCACTAGTAAGGAAGGCAGCCAAGAAAGTGAAAAAGAGAGTTGGTACCACTACACATCCTTGTTTTATCCCCGTTTGGATGGAGAAGAATTGAGACTGGGTGCCATTGTGCAGGACACTGCCATTCATGCCATCATGTAGCTGACTCCCAATGGCGATGAATTTTGGTGGGCAACCAAAACGACTGTGGGTCTGCCAGATGACTTACCTATTGACCGAGTGGAAGGCCTTATTGTGGTCGATAAAGCCACGTACTAGTCATGACACTGTTCTGTGCTCTTGTATCTGGCGGGCATTACATACTATGTCACTAGCGCCACGTGATGGTCTAAAGCCACATTGAGATTTTGGGAGGTAATTTTCTCTGGAAGAAGTCTATTTAGGAGGACTCGGGCGATAATCTTGCCAGCTATGGACAGCAGTGAGATCCCGCGGTAGCTACCACTGTCTGACAGGTCTTCCTTGTTCTTATAAATATTGACGATAGATGCGTTTTTAAGATCTTGGGGGATTCCATCCTTCTCCCTTATATTCTCCAGGAGACAGTGGAAACGGCTGGTAAGCAGAGGTCCTCTTGCTTTATACAACTCTGCTGGGATTCCATCAGGTCCTGTGGCCTTTTTATTTTTAATTTGCTTTATGGCAGCAATTACCTCATCCAGGGATGGAGGATAGTTGAGGTGGGTTAGCTCTGGGCTCTGGGTAGTCAGGATATCCACATTAAGGGATGAATGAGGAGGGGGGGGGGGCAAGTAGTTGGGCCATAGATTGCTTTAAAGGAATAGAAAAAAATGCGCATTTTTGTTGGTTCGCAAATTTTTGCGTTTCAAACGTTTTATTTTTCAACCATTTGTTTTTTAGATTGCAAAGTTTGCTCTGGGCCCTCGCTTTCTTGCGGTAGGTGTCAGCTTTGGTCCAAGACAGAGGAATACTCTCCCGGTCAGTTAAAGCAGCATGGTTACTATCGATGAGTATGTTGATTTCCTGGTTATTTTCGTCAAACCAATCCTGGTGATTTCTCTCGATCTGGTCGTAGGTCTTGCTGCAGGTTTTTGTGATGACAGCGTCGAGGATACCCCATTCAGCTTTCAGATCTTGGTTTTTTTGTTGTTGTGTTTTTTAACAGCCCATCGTCGAGCTGTTTTCTGAAAGCATGTTCTATCGCTTGATACTCCAGTCGCTACGCATGATTCTGTTGATGAAGACATCTCGGCGATCTCTTTCACTGACAATCATGTTGTCAATTAGATGCCAAAATTTGGATAGTGAGGTTGTATTCAGCACATTTGGTGAGGAGTTTGCCGTTGGGATTACACGTGCCCACTCCGTTTCTCCCTATGGTTCCCTGCCATACAGTAAGTCATTATCACTGGGGAGAAGTAAGCACTCTGTCAAGGTCGGTGTAAAAGGCGTCTTTGATGTCATCCTCTGAATCCGGTGTTGGGGCGTATGCACTAATGAAGGAGGCATTATGTAAGTCATTTATTGGACGCTCGTTGTCCCCAATAGACATCTCAGTTAGCCTATGCAGGATGGATTGGTGAATTTGAAAACCAGCTCCATAAATACGGTTTCACTCCGCTTCAGGATTACCCTTCCTGAATAAAATAAAGCCAGTCTCTTGTTCTGTGAGTCGACCATTGTCTGGGAGACATGACTCACTGATAACTTCTATATCGATGGTGTACCTTGACATTTCTTTTGCCACAATGGGGTTATTCTTTCAGAACTCTCATTTTTGCTAGTAGTGACCATAAGAGGTCCTATACTCTTAGTTTGTTTTTGTTTTTATCTATGGTTATAGTTTTGACCACATTAGGATGCCCTTACTGGGTGCAGTTGCCCAGTCAGGTTAGTTTATAGGCAATCTATGTTTAGGGCACCTTTTCTAGCTCCCTCCCCGTGTGGGGTGAGTAGAGTGGCTCCTGGAAAGGGCTACTCAGTCGGACAAGCAGGACCGGATTGCACTGCTGCTTAGATCCCAGTAGTTAGTGATTTCCAGCTCCCAGACGAGTGTCGACTCGCAGAACAGGAGTCCAACTATACCTTCTTCTGTAAGAATAAGCCTACTGAGGAGAGGAACCACATTTAAGGAGATGGCTTTGCCATTCGCCAATCGATCCTACACAGGCTAACTGAAATGCCTGTTGGGAATAAAGAGTGTCTCATGACGCTCCGAGTCCCACTAAATCACTCGCAACATGCCTTCTTCATCAGTGCATATGCCCAACACTGGATGCAGAGGATGACATCAAGGAGGCCTTTTACGCTGACCTTGACAGATGCTAACCTCTATCCCCAGAAAAGATAAGGTTCTCCCCATAGGTGACTTCAATGACACAGTTGACAGAGATGCTGACATATGGCAGAGAATCATAGGGAGAAACGGAGTAGTCAGGTGTAATCCCAACGTCCTACTCCTCCTCAGCACGTGTGCTGAAACCAACTTTACTATCACCAAGACCTTGTTTTGGCAGGCCAACAAGTTCAATGGTTCTTGACAACACCCATGATCCAAGCATTAGCATCTCATTGACTACATCAACGTCAGAGAAATAGGTCGCCTTGATGTCTTCATTACCCGTGCCAGGCGTGGCTCAGACCACTGCGATACACATCATCAGCTCATCAGAGCCAAACTTGCCTTTCAAGCTGCCCCAAAATGGCAAAGGCAACAAGCCTCCAGAAGAGGCTTTAACACCAAGCAACTGGAGGATCCAGTGGTAGCACATGCTTTCAGAGAGCAGCTCAAATGGGGTCCCATCAAAGCTGTCATCACAAAAACCTACAATGAGACACTCGGTTCAGATCAAAAGAAAACACCAGGATTGGTTTCATGAAAACGGCCCGGAAATCGATGTACTCGACAATAGTAAATGAGCTCCTCCCAGTGACTGGCAGAACAACCTTAAGTCTCGGACCAAAGCTGATACCTTCCACGAGAATAAATTGGTGGTCCAACGTGAACTTCTCTAACCAATGAACGAATGGTGGAAAAATATAGCACGTGAAATGAATTTTTTTTGGATCAACACATTCGTGATTTTTCAAATCCGCTAAAACAATATATAACATACAAAAGAACATCAGAAAATAAGGAGTCTGCAATAGGCCGATTTGCCTGTGATGGCAGCTCCTGTCGAGAGTTACTACCACTCTCTATCATCCATGAATCTATCTAGCCTCCTTTTAAAACCTTCCAGCACTTACTACAAAGTTGCTAAGCTTGTTCCACTCGTCAACCGCCCTATTTGTGAGCCAGTTCCTTCCTATCTCCCTCCTAAACCTGAACTTATACAATCCGCTGCTACGAGTCCTATCCTGCTCGGATATTATAAGAACTTCATCTATATCTCCTTTATTGATTCCTTCCACCCACTTAAATACTTCTATCATATTTCCCCGCACTCTTCGTCTTTCTAGGAAATGCAAGTTTAGTTTCTTTAATCTATCTTGATATGGAAGGTTTCTAAGTTCCGGAATAATTTTCGTCATTCTTCGCTGCACCGACTCCAGTGAATTGATATCCATTAAATAATAAGGGCACCAGAACTGAACAGCATAATCGAGGTGCGACCTGACTAGCGCAAGATATAGTTGCAATATGACCTCTGCACTCTTATTACTTACATTTCTAGATATAAAATCTAATACTCTGTTTGCCTTCTTACGAACATTAACGCACGGTTTTCTAAGCCGTAGGTCCGGGCTTACAAGTACCCTTAAGTCTTTTTCACAAGTCGAATTCTCTAGGTTGATGTTGTTAAGGCTGTATAGATTGACAGTATTTGTTCTTCCAATATTAAGTACACTGCACTTGCTGGTGTTGAATTTCGTTTGAAATTTTCTGACCACTCCTGCAGTCTATTTAAATCCTCCTGTAGTGCATTTGCATCCTGCCCTGAATTAATCTGCCGCCCTACTTTGATGTCATCTGCAAACTTGCTTATGTCACTGCTGATCCCAGTATCTAGATCGTTTATGTAGATTATGAACAAGAGTGGGCCCAGTACTGTCCCCTGGGGAACCCCACTGGTTACACAGCCCCACTCAGATTTAACACCATCTACGCTGACCCCTGTGTTCTATCAGTGAACCATGATTTTATCCAATTTAAAAGGCCGAGTCCTCGTAAACAGACTTCTTCTTGAGGCGGAAAAATTCCTCCCAGAATCTCAATGTGGCGTTTTTTGCCCGCCAAATACAGGAAAAGTGCGGAGAACAGCGGCATGACATGTACTTGGCCTTGATTGACCATTCTACGGCCTTCGACTCTCTTAACAGGGAAACCCCCTGGCAGACTCTCAGTAGTTTTGGCACCCTACCAAAATTTATTGTCATTATGAGGCAATTCCACGATGGCATGAATGCCAGGGTCCTACACAATGGCACCCAGTCTGAGTTCTTCCCAAACCAAACGGGGGGTAAAACAAGGATGTGTACTGGTACTCTTTTCCATTTTCTTGGCTGCCTTCATTACTCGTGCCAACGCCAATTTTGCCGTCGGGGTGGACACCGAGTACCGGATGAAAGGTCTTTTCAAAATAAGACGACTCCACGTAGGAAGAAAGGTGTTGGCTCACACTGAACATGACCTACAGGAGATCCTTAAAACCAATTCAGCTACGTATGCACACTTTGGGTTAAGGGTGATTGTACGTAAGATTCAGATTTTCTTTCAGTCTGCCCCTGGTTCAACAACACTTCCACCATCCGTCTAGCTTAACAGAACTTGGCTTCCCCCTTTCCGCCACCACAGATATCGATGAAGAGATTCAACATCGCATCAGATGTGGATCTCAAGCCTTTGACAGATTCCGTACCCACATTTTCAGCTGTAGGGAGCTAAAACTGTGTAAAAAGCTGTATCGAGCAGTGGTCTTCCCCACCCTGCTGTATGGCAGCGAGACATGGGTTACATACAGGAGGCATCTTAGCCACTTGGAAACTTTCACTGACGTAGTCTACGTTCCATCCTTCGAGTTCGCTGAGAAGACAAGAGAAGAAATGGCAGTACTCTCCCTGCCACCAACTGCAGGAGCATCGAGGCCACTATTATCCATGAACAACCACATTGGACTGTCCATGTTACCCGCATAGACGACAGTAAACTACCAATGCAGCTACTTTACAGTCGCTTAACGAATGGTGAACGCAACGCTGGCGGACAACTACAAACCTGAAAAAGTGTCAAAATGACCCCATCAACTGGGAGATGATCACGCCACAGCATAATACTTGTAGGAACACCACACGAGAAGGTGTCAATACTTTAGTGTTTGCCCAACTGCATACCAAGGTAGTCAAGTGCTAGCTCCGGAAAGATGCTACCACCTCTCCTCCTGCACTAGATGTAACCCTCCACATGTGGCCGTATTGGCTTCTCGAGTCAACTCAGCGCTCACCAACGAAGGTGACATCCTTAATAACATATATCATTGTATCATAGCTGGATGATCGTTATACTCGATTCCGAGTGACAGCAAATTATTATTATTAGTAGTGTGTATGTGTGTAAGAGAGAGAGAGATGACAATTCTTTTTTTTTCAGTTTGTTTCATATCAGTGGTTATACAGACTGAGGCCGCTCCTTTGTATTCACGAATAGATGAAGAGATACAGGCAGACACAACGAAAGAGAAACAGGCAGATACAAAGAGAGATGGAGAGAGAGACAGGTAGATATAGACAGAGAGAGAGAGAGAGAGACAGGTTGACACAAAGACAGAGGCAGACAGACACAAAGAGAGAGAGACGGCACACACAGATTGTGAAATAGGCAGATAAAGACAGAAAACAGACAGAAAGAGAGACAGTCAGACAGAAGCAGACAGGCAAAGGCAGACAGAGAGACGGGCAGACAAATACAGACAGGAAAAGACAGAGACAGGCAGAATAACAGACAATTACAGACAGAGACAGACAGACACAGACAGGGAGACATGCAGACACAGACAGAATGAGACGGGACGACACAGAGAGAGAGAGAGAGAGAGACAGGCAGACGCAGAGAGAGAGAAACGGGCAAACACAGACAGACGAAAACAGAGACAGAGACAGGCAGAAAAAACAAGATAAGCTTACACAGAGAGAGACAGGCAGACACAATCATAGACAGACAGGCACAGACAGAGACAAAGAGAAAGGTCGACAGAGACAGACAGGCACAGACAGAGACAGGTAAACAGAGACGGACAGGCAAACACAGACAGACAGACGTGCTGCCCTTCTTCCCCACCTCAACACAGTGGAATGCCTCAGTCTCCGGCCGTCATTAGACCTTCTCAAGTCTCCCCAACTTTAGTCGGAATTCTCGCCTTATCTCAACTTTCTCTTATTATTTATATCTCTCACTTCCGGCTGAGAGAGATCTTCCGCGAGGCCCCTCCTGGTACACCCCCAGCTAAAATATCTTACTCGGGAAGGAACGTGCTAAAATGTCAAATGCAATAAATATATAAGTTGTTTGCCACCCCTCTCGAGCTTCACATAAATCGTCGTATTTACATTAGGATAGAGAGAGAGAAATAATGACGATCGACATTCGCGGGTCAGGTGACGACACTACTGAAGAAGGGTATTCGACAAGGTTAGGCTGATCTGGGCTTAACTGAGCTTACAGGAGATCAGCTTAGTGCAGGTGAGACTCGGTAGGGTTAACTTACGCTTGGATTAACGTATCGTATAGCTTAACCTGGATTAACTTAGGGTAGTTGCTTAATTTGTCAGTGACGTAAGGTAATTTAATAGACACATCACGCCTCCACCCAGAACTCAGTAATAAATTCGACTTTTATCGTAATATTGATAGTTTTTCTTATAACTAAGGCAAAGAATGTCCATATACTATTGCTAAAACTGAAAACCCCCATAAATACGGATTGTAATACTCCTGATTGATGATTGAACCATGATCGTTTATATTCATCTTCATTATAATTATGTTTGTTATGAGTTTGAAGGAGGAGGAGGAAAGAGAGGAGGGAGAATAGAAGGGGAGAGGCAGAGGAGAGAGGTGGGTAGTTTTGTGTGCCTGTAATCAAGCGTCTGAAGAGATCGTTTACCTTTCTGCGAAGGTGGTAACCCGTTTTAATCTAGCGAGGGATGGTGTAAGAGTTAGGAACAGACAGACAGATGAGAAAAGAGAGGGAAGGATAGAAAGAGAGTTGAAATGAATAGAGGGGAGAGATGTTTCAGAAACAGATATAATTGTGAGGAAGAGAGAGAGAAATACGGTTGTGTAAGAACATAGAACATAAGAAAATAAGGAGTCTGCAATAGGCCGGTTGGCCTGTGCATGGCAGCTCCTGCCGAGAGTTACTACCACTCTCTATCATCCATGAATCTATCTAGCCTCCTTTTGAAACTTTCCAGAGTTCCCGCACTTACTACAAAGTTGCTAAGCTTGTTCCACTCGTCCACACCCTATTTGTGAACCAGTTTCTTCCTATCTCCCTCCTAAACCTAAACTTATCCAACTTGAATCCGTTGCTCCGAGTCCTATCCTGCTCGGATATTATAAGAACTTTATCTATATCCCCTTTATTGATTCCTTTCACCCACTTAAATACTTCTATCATATCTCCCCGCACTCTTCGTCTTTCTAGGGAATGCAAGTTAAGTTTCTTTAGCCTATCCTGATATGGAAGGTTTCTAAGTCCCGGAATCATTTTTGTCATTCTTCGCTGCACCGACTCAAGTGAATTTATATCCATTCTATAATAGGGGCACCAGAACTGAACCGCATAATCGAGGTGTGGCCTGACTAGCGCAAGATATAGTTGCAATAAGACCTCTGCACTCTTGTTACTTACACTTCTAGATATAAAACCCAATACTCTGTTTGCCTTATTTCGAACATTAACGCACTGTTTTCTAGGCCGTAGGTCCGGGCTTACAAGTACCCTTAGGTCTCTTTCACAAGTCGACTTCTCTAGGTTGATGTTGTTAAGGCTGTATACATTATAAGTATTTATTCTTCCAATATTAAGTACGCTGCACTTGCTGGTGTTGAATTTCATTTGCCATTTTTCAGACCACCCCTGCAGTTTATTTAGATCCTCCTGCAATGCATTTGCATCCTGCCCTTAATTAATTTGCCGCCCTATTTTGGTGTCATCCGCAAACTTACTTATGTCACTGCTGATCCCAGTATCTAGATCGTTTATGTAGAATATGAACAAGAGTGGGCCTTGTACTGACCCCTGGGGAACCCCACTGGTTACACGGCCCCACTCAGATTTAACACCATCTACGCTGACCCTCTGCGTTCTATCGGTGAGCCATGATTTTATCCAATTTATAATTTTTCCCTCGATTCCATGAGCCTTAATTTTTCTCAGAAGCCTCTGATGCTGTACTCTGTCAAATGCTTTGTTAAAGTCTAAGTAAATAACATCGTAATTTTCGTCATTATCTACTACCTCGAAGAGTTTCCTAAAAAACGTTAGCAGATTTGTTAGACAAGATTTTCCCTTTGTAAACCCATGTTGAGAGTCGTAGATTAATTTGCTTTTCTCCAGATACGATCGGATGCATGTGAGATAGACATTTGGAAATATTGAACAAAACGTGCATATGCAGTTTACTAACGCCAACACATGTATGAAGGCGAACACACACACACACACACACTATTCGAAATCACCTGGAGAAGCACCGATTGATCAATGATTCCCAGCATGGCTTCACAAGCGGACGTTCTTGCCTAACTCATCTATTAACATTCTTTTCATCAGTTTTCGAATCGGTGAACGAGGGGCACAATTATGATGTGGTATATCTCGACTTTAGCAAAGCCTTCGAAAGAGTCCCCCACGAAAGACTAATTAGAAAGGTAGAAGCTCATGGCATCAAAGGTGACATCCTTAAATGGATTAGGGCGTGGTTACAGGACAGGAAACAGCGAGTGAGCATTAACGGCACTAAGTCCCATTGGAGCAACGTCACAAGTGGAGTTCCCCAAGGCTCAGTACTCGGACCATTATTATTTATTATATACATAAGCGATATAGATATCGGCATTGACAGCAACATAAGTAAATTTGCTGATGACACTAAAATAGGACGTGTTATTAAATCTGACGAAGGCTCCACAAAACTACAGGAAGATATAAACAAATTTTTCGAATGGTCTGAAAAATGTCAGATGAAATTCAACTTGGACAAATGTAAAGTACTCAGTATAGGAGATGTAAACAGGGAAACCAGTTACCAGATGAACAACGATGCCATAGAGAAATCCGACTGCGAGAGAGATTTAGGAGTAATGATAAGTAGGAACCTTAAGCCAAGTAAACAATGTGTTTTTGCTCGTAACAAGGCTAATAAAGTACTTGGGTTCATACAAAGGAGTGTTAGTTACAAGACTAGCGAGGTCATCCTAAAACTGTATCTTGCTCTTGTGAGACCACACCTGGATTACACAGTTCAGTTCTGGTCACCGTATTACAGAATGGATATAGAATCCTTGGAAAGAATTCAGAGGAGAATGACAAGACTAATCCCGGGCATTAGGAACCTTGAGTGTAGAGACAGGTTAAAGCATCTTAATTTGCACTCCCTTGAGAGACGTAGAGCGAGGGGCGACCTGATAGAGGTGTATAAGTGGAAGGCAGGGCTAAACAAAGGGGACATTACAAAGGTACTCAAACTATCCAACCAGGAGCGAACTCGTAACAATGGTTTTAAATTAGACAAATTTAGATTTAGGCGTGAAATTGGTAAACACTGGTTTGGAAACAGAGTAGTGGATGAATGGAACAAATTACCAAATATCTTCATTAACTCGAATACGCTGAATTGTTTCAAACATAGGTTGGATGCTCATATGAGCAATAGGGGTTGGGTGTAAACGGGACTGCCCAGTATGGGCCAATAGGCCCGCTGCAGTTTCCTCCATTCTTATGTTCCCTATATATATTACTCTCTCTAGTCTGTACTCACCCCTGAAGATGTGAATTACACGAAAGCGCTTGGGAACTTCGTGTTTTCTTCTTTCCTGGTGGTTATCAGCATATACCTAGATCACGCGCACCTACAGTGATTTACTTGCATATATATATATATATATATATATATATATATATATATATATATATATATATATATATATATATATATATATCTTGATAAAATCACACTGGAAAATGGAAACAACGGAGTACCTTAGCTTTCGTCTTTATTCAAGACATCTTCAGAGGCAACTGGATTACATGGACAGAGAGAGGCTTAAATATACAGGGTGACCTAAAAACATGAGGTCAGGTCAAAATGATGACATCCACTAATCCCCACACCAACACACACGTAGAGGAGCTTAAGAGAAGGGTGGTGACGTGACTAGTCAAGTCCATGTAATCCAGTTGCCTCTGAAGATGTCTTGAATAAAGACGAAAGCTAAGGTACTCCGTTGTTTCCATTTTCCCGTGTGATTTTATCAAGATTTATCTTATCCACGTTTTCATTGTGGATTTTCATAAAATATATATATATATATATATATATATATATATATATATATATATATGTAATATTCAGAAATTTCAAATGCCCCGCCATTAGGGATACTGAGCGTTCAAGGTCGTCTGAGGGAAGAGAGCGCTCCCCGCACATAGCGGGAGGTTGTGGAACTAGGCCTATATGATATTAAATGAAATTTACCGAATTAATAATGATGTGATTCATGAAGTTAAGGGACTGTTATTGAATTTGAAATTATTATAGATCGTTTATCAGTCTGAATAATGTTACGGGTGTCCCAAGGAGTTATTAGTTAGGCGGAAAATATGTCACGTAGGCCTAAGCTAGCGCCTTGGAGAGACGCGACGCTGGCTCTCTCTCAGTCACGGAGAAGCATTCAGACAAACAAGACGTCCCTGCGCGTCCGTCACAGAAATAGTCACGTGGTCTAGTCACCTGTGTTGCACTATTGCAGTATAACAAGTAAGTCTCATTCGATCTCAGACAGGGTTAGATAGGGCAGTGGTAAAGTTAACAAGAGCTAACAGTGAGTTCATTTCAGGGTTTCCGTCAGAACCCACTTGACCGGAGTTTGACTGCGAGAGTGATGACCGCGAGAGATTGACTGCCGTTTGAGACTGCCGTTGATGATTGAGGGTGGCGATTGTCGCCATTGGACCGATCAGTGTAGGCCTGTCACTGTTTAGCGGGGTATCAAAAGATCTCTTGAGGGAATCTAGCCGTCTGGATGCCCAGCTGACGACGGGACGATCGTTGGGGTCATCAGCCCTCCTCAACCTTGGCTCACAACACCACATGTCTCGAGCAGCTTAGTGAAACCCTCTTGCTAACGGGAAGCTAAAGCTTCTCTCAACTGTACAAGGTCTGATTGGCTCACGCCCTTCCGCTTTATGGACGCACTGGGATTACACTGAGGCTATCTGAGTAAATTAATGGTCACACACTGAGACCATGAGTCTAGGACTCTAGGAGATACCTAGAGGAACATTTTATCTCCCGTATTACGGGTGTATGTTGAGTTGGGTGGAGTATGGTTCACGAGTATTGGTGGACCCAGTAACATATCAATAATAGTGAATATATTTGGGTGTAGTTAATACCATTTCTCAGTTACTGATATTATCTTGACGTGTGTAGTTTAATATTTCTTAAATAATTTTGATAGTATTGTTTTTGAATGTTTGTGTCACTAAGTGGAACCAGAGTGATACTGTGATTTGATTCTTTTAATGCATCTAATTTTTCTTCATAATCCCGACCTCAGGTATAACCTTTGTTCCCCAGAGTAGTGTTTAAGTTAGGTTAGGAATTGTGCATCTGTTGGGGTAATATAATTATATTGAGTGCCCTTAAGGCCTATTCATTGTAGAGTATTTTATTTCTTATTTTTTGATACCATATTCTCAGTGCTGGATATTATTTTGTTGAAAGCCCTTAAGGCCTGTTTCATGTGTGCAAGCAACATTTCTTAATACTTCAAATTTATTGTTGCCTGAGTTTCTAATAATTTATATATCATGTATAACTTTTATTCCCCAGAGTAGTGTTTTAAGTTCAAGTTAAGAGGTGCGCATATTGTTGTACCATTATTTGATTGTGTTTGTAGTGTTGGAGGGAATATACAGTAAGTGTCTAAATTTTACAGTGTGTCACATTCATCCCAGTCACAGACGCTATTGTAGTGGACTTCTCCCCTACAACTACCTAACTGCGTAGCCACGCCACCACCTGTTACCGTCTTCCCTAGCAACCAAGCGTATCCGCATTCCATTGTCCGCCGTATCTTAGCAACGGAACTAGTCACCGGCTACTTCTCGGGTTTTCCCACCATGACTCATAGCCGCTGCTGGGTGTATATAAGCTCTGTCTCTCCATTGAGATTCAGTCTGACCAATCTTCTTGAACAAGCAACACCTCCTCCTCTGCCGCTGCCTGGCGACCCTCGCCTCTCCTCCGCCTGCCTGGCGGTCCTCGCTCCCGCCAGCGAGCATGTACTTCTCTGAGCTTCCTCACCAACCAACTCTCACTCTGACCGATCTTCCTGAACAAGCAACATCTCCTCCAGCAAGCTCCACGCTGGTAACATTTCATTCAACGGAGCTCCTGCACACCTACCTCCTTCGACAAGCTACTCACCGCACGTCTCTACCAAGCAGCCCCTCACCACACAGCACCTCCAGCACCAGACTGTCTATCATATAACTTATATATTATACAAGAAAACCACATTAGAGTTTCCTTCCATCCTGAGTGCTAGACAACTTTAATATCTCGATACCCCTACAATGGTGACTCCCGGAGATAAGCACTCACACAGGATGGAGGAGACACTGATCACGCTCCCAGTCTTCAAGACGACACCGGCTCCTCTTCCTGCTTCACACACCACATTCTGACGACCCCAGCACACCCGTCCTGCCACAGACGCCGACCCCGGCCCAGCAGTACCTGCCGTGAGGGAAGCACACAACATCCATCGCCTCCACACCCCCTCTTTTCTCCCTCAGGTACTCCCTGCTAATGTCCTGCACCCTGCTGCTGTCGTGGACCCAGCTGCTGTCACGAGCCCTAACCCGCTTCTGCTGACCCAGCCCTTGCTCCTGATCCAGGCCCACACACACCCCAGCAGGCGCATCTGACGACCCTGTACCTGTCGTGAGGGAAGCACACCAATCATCGCCTCCACACACCCTTTTTCTCCCTTCTCCCACAGATAGTGTGTATCTAGACAGTTGTATTTCTGCGAGATCGGCTCATCACGCCATCGCCGTTGTCTCACATGAGGCATGCACCGCCCGGTCTTCCTCACATGTGCTAAGCAACTCTACAATCAACAAGTCTCCTACACCGCCTGGAGGGGAGGGGGAGTATTGTAGTGGACTTCTCCCCTACAACTACCTAACTGCGTAGCCACGCCACCACCTGTTACCGTCTTCCCTAGCAACCAAGCGTATCCGCATTCCATTGTCCGCCGTATCTTAGCAACGGAAGTAGTCACCGGCTACTTCTCGGGTTTTCCCACCATGACTCATAGCCGCTGCTGGGTGTATATAAGCTCTGTCTCTCCATTGAGATTCAGTCTGACCAATCTTCTTGAACAAGCAACACCTCCTCCTCTGCCGCTGCCTGGCGACCCTCGCCTCTCCTCCGCCTGCCTGGCGGTCCTCGCTCCCGCCAGCGAGCATGTCCTTCTCTGAGCTTCCTCACCAACCAACTCTCACTCTGACCGATCTTCCTGAACAAGCAACATCTCCTCCAGCAAGCTCCACGCTGTTAACATTTCATTCAACGGAGCTCCTGCACACCTACCTCCTTCGACAAGCTACTCACCGCACGTCTCTACCAAGCAGCCCCTCACCACACAGCACCTCCAGCACCAGACTGTCTATCATATAACTTATATATTATACAAGAAAACCACATTAGAGTTTCCTTCCATCCTGAGTGCTAGACAACTTTAATATCTCGATACCCCGACACTATCCTTCCACGGGTTACGGACAATTCATTTTGTTTAGTAGATTTAAGTGTTCTTGTGCTGGTTCGGGATTTTTCTCAAAGGGGCGCTTCCACTGCCATTACCATCTATTAATCTTTAATAAACCCCAAGTCAAGTGATAAAATAAAGTCCCGTATATTCCGACCGGTTATATATATATATATATATATATATATATATATATATATATATATATATATATATATATATATATATATATATATATATATGCTGATAACCACAAGGAAAGAAGAAAACACGAAGTTCCCAAGCGCTTTCGTGTAATTCACATCTTCAGGGGTGAGTACAGACTAGTCTGTACACGAAAGCGCTTGGGAACTTCGTGTTTTCTTCTTTCCTTGTGGTTATCAGCATATACCTAGATCACACGCACCTACAGTGATTTACTTGCATATATATATATATATATATATATATATATATATATATATATATATATATATATATATATATATATATATATATATATAGTCACACCCAGTAGGTCGAGGGTTCGATTCCTTGCTGGTGAGGTCGTTGATTATATGTTCAAAGTCCGCGTGTTAAATGGACTAAAAATGAAGTATATATATGTACCTCGCGTTTCATACCAGCTGGATTCGGTAAAATGCTACTGACACCACATACGAGGCACGGGCAGTTTCCCAATGAGGTTCACGGCGCCATCAGCTCGATGAACAGGCTTTGTGTGAAATATAACAGAGTCTAGAACTGCTTTTAGTGTCCTTGTGGCCTAGCCGGTAAGCGTTCCCTAGTCACACCCAGTAGGTCGAGGGTTCGATTCCTTGCTGGTGAGGTCGTTGATTATATGTTCAAAGTCCGCGTGTTAAATGGACTAAAAATGAAGTATATATATGTACCTCGCGTTTCATACCAGCTGGATTCGGTAAAATGCTACTGACACCACATACGAGGCACGGGCAGTTTCCCAATGAGGTTCACGGCGCCATCAGCTCGATGAACAGGCTTTGTGTGAAATATAACAGAGTCTAGAACTGCTTTTAGTGTCCTTGTGGCCTAGCCGGTAAGCGTTCCCTAGTCACACCCAGTAGGTCGAGGGTTCGATTCCTTGCTGGTGAGGTCGTTGATTATATGTTCAAAGTCCGCGTGTTAAATGGACTAAAAATGAAGTATATATATGTACCTCGCGTTTCATACCAGCTGGATTCGGTAAAATGCTACTGACACCACATACGAGGCACGGGCAGTTTCCCAATGAGGTTCACGGCGCCATCAGCTCGATGAACAGGCTTTGTGTGAAATATAACAGAGTCTAGAACTGCTTTTAGTGTCCTTGTGGCCTAGCCGGTAAGCGTTCCCTAGTCACACCCAGTAGGTCGAGGGTTCGATTTCTTGCTGGTGAGGTCGTTGATTATATATATATATATATATATATATATATATATATATATATATATATATATACATACATACACATACACACACATACATACACATACACACATATACATATAAAGTTGTTCCACACCTTCACACCATAATATTTCATGGAGGTCTGTGACTGAGAGGAGCGCATGGGGGGTGTGGTCTTAGTAGCTCTGGGTGCCTTAGTCGTATCTCTGATTATTCCGGAGCTGGAAGTAATTATTGTCAAGCAAGTGATTGATCGATTTGTAAACAAAGAGGGCACAGCAGTAAGTGTTAATATCCTCGAACTTTAAAAATTTCAATATAGCAAGTTTTTCGTTTGTGTGATCTGTTTTTTCAAGTAGGTCATTGTCCGTACAACTCTCTTTTGTGCAGTAACCAGAGATTGTGTTTTTGAAGAGCCAGAGGCCCCCCATAGTGTGTGACAGTGTATCAGATGTTGGTATACAAGATCATGATAGATTTCTTTCATTGCTGTGAGAGTGAGTGACTGTCGAGTGTGATACATGATACCCCACTGTTTATTGATTTTACTGTGAATGGCTTGTATGTGGTTTCTTCCAGTTAAGTTTCTCATCAACTATAACTCCGAGGAATTTAGTATTTTGTTCTCGTTTGAGGACTATATTACCAAGGTACCGGGGGTTCAAGTCTGGAGGTAAGTTTTTTCTTCTGTGAAAGATCGTGTACAGTAGTGGGTTTTCTCAAGGTTTAAGGTCATTTTATTACGTATTACCCAGGTCCCGACTTTAGTTTATTCAGTGTTCATAGTTCTGATCAAGGAATGGAGGTCTGAGTTGCTGGCATAGAGATTACTATCGTCTACAAATTATTTGTATTTTATGAGTGAGCTGGCGTGGACTATGTCGTTTATGTACAACAAAAACAGTACTGGACCGAGAATTGAACCTTGGGGGGCTCCATACAAGATTGGCGAGGAGTCAGATTGGTGGTTATTATAGCAGACATACTGCATCCTGTTGGACAGACATGAGGTAAACCAATTGTGGGACAGGCCACTAGCGCCGTAATGTTCAAGCTTTGAAAGGAGGATGGTATGGTCGACAGTGTCGAAGGCTTTAGAGAGGTCCAAGAATATACCGACTGTGAACTGACTGTCATCAAAGGAATTTGAGATGTCGTTAGTAAAGGGTAGCAGAGCACTCTCAGTCGACCTTCTAGCTCTAAATCCAAACTGGGAGTCTGTAAAGATGTTATTGCCATTGCAGAAGGAATTTAGTTTATTACATGCTTGCTTTTCCAGTATCTTACTCAAGGCTGGGAGGACTGATATGGGGCGGTAATTCTTGAAGAGACCTTTATCCCCATTATTATTATTATTATTATTATATTATAATTATAATTGTTGTTGTTGTTGTACACAAAAAATAGATCAATCAAAACTACAATGCAGTATAAAGACTCATTGATGAGAAGTAATTCTTAACATCCAGCAAATTTGTTCACCTTCACTGTGTCAGGTGGGGCGAGTAACGTGTCTTTCTTGTCCCTCTGTCTGTCTCTCTTGTTTCTCTGTGAATTTCGGTATTTCCATTAGTTAATGCGTCTCTCTGTACTGTTTGTTTATCTGTTATTCTGTTTGTCGCTGGCTGACTAATCTCTTTCATCTTATTTACCATAACTTATCTTATTTACCTAACCTAACTTTATTTACTTAACCTAACCTCTGAGGAGACGATCATACGCACATCACCAGATCAAAATTAATCATACTCTCTCTCACATTAGACGGGAATCGAACCCGGACCTCCCTGGAAAGCAAAGCCAAGTACGATAACCACTGGACCACCGCGCCCGCTATCATCTTGGTAAACATTGTCTTCTTTCATCATCCTGACTTCTTTTATCTCTGTGTTTACTTGTTCTCAAAGTAGCTTATTCTTCTTTCAAAATCCTCATTAATTCTCTTTCACATTTTTGCCTTTGTTTGTCTTTTATTCATGTCTATCATCTTTTGTTTAGAGATTTATTATTCCATTTCTTGTTTTTCCTCATCTGTCTTTGTTGTCAGTTTGATGTTTAAGCAAAGCTAATCTAACCAAATCTAACCTCAATTAAGTTTAACCGAACCAGACCTAACCTAATCTCTAATAATTTTATCATACCTAGCCTAACCTCTTACATCGTGAACGCAACGTCGTGTATAATAATGAATGAACTCTTCGCTGCATTGTTGCTTCACTCTCTCTCTTTTACAGGTACTTTAACGGGCAATGTTCGGTGGATTTGGCATCCTGTGTACCGCCGGCAAGGCCGTAGGCTCGTAACACACGTCTTGCCCGCGGTGCCCACCGTTTCTGTGTGGATGTCAGTCTCACTAGAATAACCCGTTATAGTACATCCTTCTTTCCTCACACAGCCAAACTGTGGAATGCTCTGCCTTCTTCTGTGTTTCCATACTCATACAATCTGTCTTACTTCAAAAAGATGGTTTTCCGGCACCTTCGTGGTGCAGATTAATATAATCTTTTTCTTTTCTATTTTTCATTTCTTTTTACTCTTATTTTTTTGCCCCGCTATGCACCGTTGTGGGTCGATGACCTGTGCCCGGGTGGGCTATTCCCCCTAAAAAAAATAAGTGACATGGTTATTGATGTGACCTCCACTATTATTAATACTAGTACTTAAACGCCACAAACCCTTCAGGCAGTTAACGTTAATGAGCGAGGGGGGTTAGTATATGAACTCAGCGTGGAGGTTCCGAGTGCATGAACGAAGCGACCTTGACGTGACTGAGTGATGAATGAGCTTATTACATGAACTCGGCGTGGTGGGTGCATCAAGGCCGCGTGGATGAGGACATCGTACCCGAACGCAACGTGGAAGGGGACTTGATACATGAACGCAGTATGGAATGTATCCTAATACATAAACGAGGCGTGGAGGGAATGAAGGGAGCTTATTAGTACAAGAACTCTGCGTGAAGGGTGTGCGTGCATTTGAAAGGGCCGACTTCCACCTTACAATTACCTACTACTACTACTACCACCACTACTATTTCTCCCACCGCCGCCGCCGCCTCCTCACTGCCTCTGTACCACTCAGGGACACACAAAATATAGTGTGTTAACCTTCTCAGACCAGCCAGAACACACGCGCTTAACCCAGCGTCTTGTGAATTAGCGGTGTCTTGTTATAGTGTGGCGGTGACTAACTCGGTAAAACATCTGCTACAGCAACTAGAGACTCTCTCTCTCTCTCTCTCTCTCTCTCTCTCTCTCTCTCTCTCTCTCTCTCTCTCTCTTCTCTAACATTTTTCTCTCTTCTCATTTTCTTTCTCCTTTCTCCATTTGCCTTTCTTTTTTCTCTGTTTGTTCAGTTTATCCCCCTTTCTCGTTTATCTTTCTCTCTCTCTCACCTTTTTCCTCAATCTACCTTTATCTTTATTCTATCTCTTTCTCTCCTCTTTTCAATCAAACGTTTGCTTTCCCTCTCTCGGCAACAACTCAAATGAACACTCTTACTCCAGACTACCGTTCGCCAGGTCCTTCTTGTAGTACCGCATTTTCCAGTATGTCTTGTGGCTCAGGGATGGACTCATTCACATGGACTCAACTAACTTAATCGTCGAAGGAACTCCTCGTGCTATAGAACTATACAGGCGGGCGAGAAATAAAGTTAATGTACTAAACTTATATAAAATCCTACCCTTATCATTATACATCATACACAACATATATATGATGCGCAATATACTGTTATGTACGTAATACATGCCACACATAATATATGATCCAATACATATACAATACAATTGATGTTGTTATTGCCGTAATTGTGAATATTTCAAGAGTTCAGAGGACCAGGTTGGTGTTTACACTTGCTTCTGGGAACCTTCTGATAAAACGACCCGAATGGGGCAGTGTTCTGGTGTTTTGAAAGATAAATTTAACCAAACCTAATCTAACCTAACCTGAAATATAAATTTAACCTAACCTAATCTAACTTAACCTAATCTAACCTAGCTTAACCTAACTTAAACATACTCAACCTAACCTAACTCGTCAATAATAAAGATACCAGCGGCATCACTCTATTTCAGGGGGAGGAGGGGGTGATTTTTTTAGAGGGAAAGGCGAGAGGGGAGGTGAAGAGGGGTATAAAGGGTGCAAGGGGAAAAAGAGGGGCGGATGGAGAAGGGAGGAAGAGGGGGGGGGGGGGAACAAGAGAAGAAGGGTATATAGAGAGAGTAGGAGAACGATAGGGGTACCGAAGGGGAAGAGGAGAGGGAGTTGATGTAGGGGGACGGAGTGGGGGGAAAGGGTAAAGGGAGAAAGAATGGGGGGCAGGAAGGGAGGAGAGGGAGAGTGAAGGGAGAGGGAGATTGAGGGTGGGGGAGAGGGAGGGTAGTGGGGAAGAGGGTGAAGGAGAGGGAAGATGGTTCTAGGGGGGAGGGGTCATCATTTTCAGCCTGTCATACTGTATAACTAGATGAACCGAGAAAGGAGGGGAAAATGACCACTTTATTTTCAAAGGACAAATTTTTTAGGAGAGAGAGAGAGAGAGAGAGAGAGAGAGAGTGTGATTAACAGAAAATAAAAGAAAAGAGAAAATAGAAAGAGAAAGAGATTAAAAGTGAGAGGCAAAGGGTGAGAAACGAGATAAAGGGAAAACAAAAGTGGGAGAACCAAAAAAAATCAAGTAGAAAAAGAAAAGTGTAAAAGGTAGGAAGAGATAAATAGACAGACAGACAGATAGACAGCAGGACACAGAGACAGACAAAGACAGGCAAACACACACACACACACACACACACACATACACACAATATTAATATAAATAAATAATTCCTTCTTTGCCAATTAACACTCGACGCCTGATATAATATTGACACCAGCAGATTATCTCAAAACTCACGGATTAGCTTAATAGAGCACAATGAATGATGCTTCCTGTTGATTGAGGCTTAGTAAAGTATAATTAGCTACCTGGGATTGTAAGAGTGTGTGTGTGTGTGTGTGATGCTGGAAAGGTCAGGTATCGTTTACGTTTCTGAGTGTGAAGGAGACGAGAGAGAGAGAGAGAGAGAATATTACACTCACTCTTCAAAACCCTCATTTCCTCTCACGAATCCATGGTAGTCTCAATAGTCCTTAAAGATTAAAAAAGAAAAAGAAATGATTTGTACAGGTTGGTCTGGTCACTGTATATACACCTTCTTGTGCCTCTCCTTGTCGAGTCTGTATGTCTGTCTGTCTGTCTGTGTCTTTCTTTATCTATTAGTTTATTTGTCTGTCTGTTTACTTATTTATCAATCTCGGTCTATCAGTTTGTCTATCTTTATATATATAAGTTTATTTATCTATCGGTTAACTCCCTATATATCAGTCTCTGTCTATTAGTCTGTCTGTCTATCTGTCAGTTTATTTGTCTGTCTAGCTACTTATCCGCCTCTGTCTATTAGCCAGTTTGTATCTATCTGTAATTTTATTTCTGTCTGTCTGTCTGTCTATTGATCCGTCTTTGTTTATTAGTCTGTCTCTTCTCAGTTTATTTGTCTGTTTGTCTGTCTATATATCTGTTTGTCTGCATACCTTTCTGTCTTTTTGATCTGTCTGTCAGTTTCTATCTTTCTGTCTGTTTCTATCTATCTGTCCATTTGTATGCCAGTCTATCTGTCTGTCTATCTATCTGTCTACTTGGTTGTCTGTCTGGCTGTGTCTGTCTAGGCTGTCTATCTGACTGTCTGTTAATGATCACTTTGGCTGCCGAGTGCTTAAACTTCTGACTTCCAAAGTTAATAATCAAATCCACAGAAATTTTTTTTTTCAGATATTAAGTCGTAAGTTCAAACAGTTTATTGTGGTAGAGAGTTTATGATATATAGATTATACAACATTAACATGATATCCATAGTGAGGTTAGGTTAGGTTAGGTTTTAAAGAGATTTAGATGTATTATAAGGTTCCTGGTGAACAAATTTAGGTTTTAATGTATAAACAGTAAAGGTGGGTCAAATAAGCATGAAGACACTCAACTCGACAGCCTTCATTTCCCAAACTGTAAAGGTAGGTAATTTTTTATACCTGGGTGGATTGAAATTCCTATGGGATCGAACAAGTAATCCTTAGGACAGGAGGAGAGTACTATATTCACCCTGCCACTACATTCCAATATAAACATTATGTATTTTAAGTAGCATAATATATCATAATAGAAGAACATTAAAAATCTTATTGCGTTTTCTTTTATATTTTAATGGGGTCAGTCAAAGGTCATCAAAGGTAAAAAAAAATTCTGTCGAGGTATAGAAGGTGTCTTGTTAGGTGACCCTAAATATTATGTATCCCATTTTCTGTTGTACCACATTGAGAATTTTCTCCATATCATCCGTGTTTTATTTATTTATTTATTTTTTTGTTCATGGACTTATCTTGGCCCTTGAAGTCAGAGTGTTGCAAATGATGTGAGGTATGCATATAAACTGTGGGTAGAGCAGTGGTCGTTACTGGTGGGGCGTGAAGAAAAAATGATTATGTCCAATTCAGCGCTACTCATCTACCTCAATCCTCCCTACCGTCTGTTGTTCTTCTCCACCCCGTCTCGCCGGTCACCACACGCCTGGCCGCTTCTTACTTCGATATAATTTTTTATTGTCTTCTTTTGGTGTAGGAACATGACAGTAGTAGATTTTTTTTCTTTTATATGGAATGTTCAATAAAATTGTAACGTTTTATTTTCCTTAGTATTTTTCAGTTGTCCCCATATTACGAGGTACCTGGAGAAATGATCACAAGTTAGTTGATTTGGAACTATAATATAAATACCAGTACAAGGTGTAAAATCTATTGCAAGTTGAATAAATTGTTTCTGAAAAATAAGTGGGGGTGAGGTTACTTCCTGGAGAGTATATGAGTTTGATGAAGGTTAAAGTCTCATGGTCAAAGTTCACTCGGAGTTCAAGGTCCCCCTAATGATAAAGGTAACTCAGAGGCCAACGTTCACCCAGGTTAAAGGTTCACAGAGGACAATAACCTCTCCTTTCAAAATTTCAGGTTAACATTTTGTCAATATTTAATCAGGTGAATAATCTTCTACCTCTTGTGACGTCACGGATGAATATTAACCCATGTAAGGGATGTTTTGTTATTATGAGCAGCTTAGCTCATCATTGGACGATGCCATTAACCACACTTTATGGCATTTAGTTTGAATCTAGTTTCAAGTCAGGAGTCATAATATTAAAGGCTAATTATTAACATTTACATAATTTGAACCAACAGACTCGAGTCATTCATAGTTCAATAAGGCCACAGAACTACTCTCCAGGACACTGTACGTTCCTGTAGTGTGGGCGGCCAGGCAGTGTGGGCGGAAATGTAGTGTGGGAGGCCAGGCAGTGTGGGAGGCCAGGCAGTGTGGGCGGGAAGTTATATACCACAACAAACGCATGAAGCACACCACACAGCCTGGCTCGAGTGGGTAGATGATTCACTCAAGTCAGAGTAACACATTAAATTAACTCACCTGGCGACCCCAAACACCCGAGAGCCAGCTAGTGAGTGACCCCTAACACCCGAGAGCCAGCCAGTGAGTGACCCCTAATACTCGAGGGCCAGCCAGTGAGTGACGATTGAGACAACCAGGTAAACAGTAGTTCAGATATAGTAAATTCTTCATACACTCATCCAGTTTGTATTATCATTTGAGTATTGTTTAGTATGAGTTAGACACAAGATGACCATCTCCAAAATCTTACTTTCATCACAAAACGCCTAAACACCAAGAATGCCGCAGTCAACAGCTAAAAGCTAATGGTTAAAAACAGCTAAACCGCTGCCGTTTACTCGCAAATTATCGCAATTTCCTGTCTAATATAGTCAATTAACAGCCACTATCATTTTTCTCCTGTCAGTCCGGGTCATTCTGGGTCTCCTTACCTGGCCGGGGTTCCCTTCCCCTCTCTCACTGTGACACGGGTCAGCTAACCTTCCCTGACGTTTTACGACCTGTTACGCCACAACCGGACCAAATGGTCTATTAAGGCTTGGCGATACACGGAAACCCCCTAGAAATAATCTGCTTCGAGTTCCCATAATCTAATGATTCATGAGGGCGAGGATGTGCTCCAGGTCATAGGCTACAGCATATGGTTGTTTTAGCGCAGGCGCGGGGACCCCAAAATAGTGGTGGAGCGCGGGAAGGATGGCCTGGCCTGAGTGAGAGCTAGAGAGAGTGAGGGAGTGAGAGTCAGTGTTACCACCACACTTGGTCGGTGAGGACGTTTGGGGTAGAGAGTGCGTGCGCGCATGTTTGTGTGTGTGCGCCTCGCTCAGCCCTCCCTAGCCCAGCGCTGTGTGGCGGCGACCGGGAGGTGTCCGACTGCCTGTGAGGCCCCAAAATCACGGACATCCCAGGATTAAAAACACAACAGATTTGTCACATTTATCTCTTATGGAGGAAACAGAAGAAAATAATAATAGACGCCCCTGGCCACTGCCGGGCACAGTGTGATGGTGTAAATAAAGTTGGTGTTTGTGTTCTCCGGGGAAACTTTTTGTTCGGCGGAAGTTCTACCATACTTTCTCGTCAATTTCACCAGTAAAGAAAACTTTGGCTAAACACTCCGTGAAGTCGAGGGTGATTACAGAGGATGATATATTGTCTAAAGGTTGATAAGGTACAAGATGTAACAGTCAAGGAAACATCCGTGTTAATATAAGTGAATATTACCCAAGTTTACCGAACGAATAATATTAATGAGATAAAGTATGAGAGATTAAGATGAAGTGTATGGAGCAATATATAAATTATAAATAAATTAAATAAGTTACCCAGTGGATAATAATAATTTATATTTCTAATGACCATGTGATTATGGTGGAACAAGTGAGATGCTTAGACAACAGTGAGGGAAAGAGATAGAGAGTGAAAGAGAGAGAGAGGAACAGAACATCTTTCCCTCCCTGGAAAAGAATAAGATACAACCACCATCACCATCACTACAACAACCATCACCTATAACAACACCTTCTTCCCCTCGGCAGAAGCCACTGAGGGCGTGTTCAGCATTACCACCCCTCTACCTACCAGCGCTTGACCTCAGGATACGTCAAAGATGCTGCAGTGGACGTCATTGAAATCCGTGGGCGTGGTGATCCTCCTCACCTTACTGACCTGGCCTGACTGTGGCTACACTAAAGGTGAGTGTTAAGAGGACCCCCTAAAAAAACAACCTGAGAGGAGGAGGGAAAGGTAAGGAAAGGAAGGAAGTGAGGGATGGTTAAGAGGTTTGGAGTCGGTAAGGTCACACATCATACACCAGTGGTTCTGAATGGGTACTTGTCTCTCCCTCTCACTCATTCCTCCCCCCCCCCCCCTCACCCCTCTCTCTCCTGGAAGAGTAAAATGTGAAGTGTTACTGTGGGTTAAATATCCCTCTCTGCTCCCCCCTCTCTCCCTCTCTCTTTCTCTCTCAATGTTTTAAAAAGAAGGTATAATTGTGTTGAAATATCATTATTATTTCTGTTAAACTTGTTTTTTTTCTGGTACCATCTCGTTATCTCTCATTTTATTCCGTCATTCACTTTTATTTTCCCTTTATTTATCTTTACGTTAGAATTAGGAGGTAGGTTAGGTTAGGTTTAAAATAATACTACATACTGATCATAACAAATAACTATATACATGTGTCCGTGTCCGTGTGTGTGTGTGTGTGTGTGTGTGTATTTTTTCTCTTGAATCCTTTTCCCAGATGATCTGAAATAGAACACACACACACACACACACACACACACACATTACTTTCATTCGTTGTCATTCAGCCAGTTTTGCTTTTGTAACCGACGTGTTGCACTGTGGTCCTCCTCTCACACAACAGACCAGCGCCACCCACCAGCAACACGTTCTTACTCACATAGATATATTATGTATTGTACTGTATGTGGCCAACAACATCAAGCGGATATGAAAAATCGACTTTGAATGTAAAATGAAGAAACAAGATAGAAGCCAGGGGGATATATGTACCTGAGAGCTATATGTGCAGTGAATAGGAAACCCAGAAAGGTGTGGACCTGAAAAGAGTACCTGTGTCGGTCAGAGAACCAATCAGTGTTCACCGTGATGGCCTTATGAAGAGAACGAAAAACAAGAGACTGGTAATGTTTGATTCAGATGGTAGAAGAGAAAATGGGCGATTAAGAGAGTGGTGGAAGGATGGGGTGAGACGAAAGGAGATGGACATTCAGGAGGTGGTTAGCGGTGTGCGTGCTTGGCCGGATAGCATGGCGTCCAGTGGTTTATAGGGAGGGGTAAGCTGCTGATGGGTAATGATGGGTCTTTTGAATTGACCGGGGGAAGGGGGAGAGGGAGTAAATCAGAGGTGAAGCTTAGGGGCTTTGTGGTGGAAGGGAAATACTTAAGGACAACACACCTGTTATACACACCTGTTATATTGGACAGAATGATTTGCACTACATGATCAGATATATTATGCTTCACTCGACCCTAGCCAACCTGTGCTATGAGTTTAAATCAATATATACTGTACCTGTATGTGTATATCTTTATGGATTTTTAAGTGATGTATGTATGTATGTATGTGGCGACCTGTGGTGTAATGGTCAGCATGCTCGCCTAGCAAGCGAGCGGACCTGCGGGTTCGATCCCTGGATAGGGTGAAACTATGGGCAAGTTTCTTTTAAGCCATTTTCCTCTGTCTACCCAGCAGTAATTGGGGACCTGGGTGTTAATCGATTTACGAGTTGTCCGGTCTCATCGGACTATTCCTTGACACTGGGTCATGCAGCTCGTTAACTTAGGGTGAGGTTGTTGTGTTGGCGATAGCTTCTACACCTTAAACAATTTCACGCCTAGGTGGCCCTTGGGTCGGCCATCCTCGTTACACGAGGGACAACAATTATTATTTATATGCATGTATGTATGTATGTATGTATGTATGTAAATCACTGAAGGTGCGCGTGATCCAAGTATATGCTGATAACCACAAGGAAACAAGAAAACACGAAGTTCCCAAGCGCTTTCGTGTAATTCACATCTTCAGGGGTGAGTACAGACTTCGCGTTTTCTTGTTTCCTTGTGGTTATCAGCATATACGTATGTATGTATGTGAAAGTTTATATTTTTAGATCAATTGTTTCATGCGTTCGCCACCTCCTTCCCCTCCTGAATTACCTAGCACCACTATCACCAGGTACGTCTGTACTTCAAGTAAGTAATTGTTCAAAGCACTACCACATACACAAAGGCCTCCCTCCCTCCCTCCCTCCCTCATACCACAACCTTCACCACCACTACCATTGCTTCACCCAGCCGTCCTTCATTGATATCTGAAGAAGAAAAAAATATGTCGATCATAACAGACAAGCAGGAACTTTACGAGTGAGAGTGGTCAACGTGCACCAGAAGCCTTATAGCTGCTGGATATCGGATTTGCATCAACCTCTCCTAATACTCAGAAAATAGAACAGGAAGGGAATGAAAGGAGGGAGAGAAGATGGAAAATTGGTGGGAGGGGTTGGGAGGGTGGGCCGATACACACACACAACACACACACACACACACACACACACACATATAGTTAATCTATATGTTGACTCTATGTTTGTTATGTTTTCGTATTGAAAGCCTTTGCCAATCAAGTGACCCACTCCCCGATTTCACCATATGTAACTTATCATCTCGGTTCATTTTATATTTTCAGCCTTCGGGCTGCTATGTTATCTTAATAAACCGTTAATTATTATTATTATTATTATTATTATTATTATTATTATTATTATTATTATTATTACATACATATTGTACAGTACAAGACTCGACCAAGTCCTCGACATTGAAAAGAAGAAAATATTCTTTGTGACTGACGGTGGACCTTACTCAAGTCTTGCTGTGTCGTATTAATGCTGTGCTGGGTCCTTTGTAGTGGATGAGGTTAGGTTAAGTTACATTAAGTTAGGTAATGTTAGTTTATTTTATGTTATATGACGTTGGGTTAGGTTACGTTAAGTTAGGTTAGGTTATTTTATAATATCTTAGGTTTTTTAATGTCATGTTAGGTTAGATTAGGTTATGTTACTGTACTATTAACCCTTGTCATAGCGACCAATATCAAACTATATGACCACTACACCATCTTCACTGGGTGCCGGCTGAGACACTGTGCCAGTACTGTCCACACCCAAGGTACTGTGATGTCATCTCTGGTATGACACCTTGGCGATCAGTTTTAGAGAGGAGTCGATTTGCTGTTTTCAATCGGTGATGGGTGATGACACAGAGGCAGGCGAGGTATTGCTGTGTCACGCGTGGTATGGTCCATTGGCCCAGGCTGTAAGTAATGTAACGAGGGAACATTTTGTCATGTCTTGGCTGGTGTTGGGAAGTGTGAAGTAGAGGTAAATGTATTATTATTATTTTTTTTCTTTATTATTATTATTATTATTATTATTATTATTATTATTATCATCATCATTATTATTATGCCCCTGAGTGTTACCTCACCTCTGTCTGTGTTGAGCTGTGTTAGAAGGCCGCCACTCTCAGCCACTACCCATAGAAAGACACTCAGGAGGCTGGTCGACTGGGCCCTCTGTACGAATGAGCCCCAAGTTTAATCAACCTTTAGTATTTGGGCACCAGTCCTAATAGACCCTAATCTATAGTCTAATCTGGCCATAATGGACTTCAGTTTTAATGGTTAGGTTAAGATAGGTCATGTTAGGGTTGATAAGATTAAATTAGGTAAGGTTATGTTGGGTAAGGTTAGGTTAAGTAAAGTTAGGTCAGGCTAAAATTGGTTATGCTAGGTTAGGTTAAGTTAGGTTGAGGGTTATGGGTCTGGGAACCATTTCACCTGACTCATTTGTTGATCAAGTTGTATACGTGTCTCGGGTCTTAACATCGCAAGCATTTTTGTGTGGGGGGGATGGGGGAAACAGTGAGGGTGATGGAAGAGGAAAATAGTGAGGAGAGGGGAGAGAGGAGCGGCTAGGGGAGGACAAACAATATAGGAGGGAATATGTGCTTTTGTGAATTCTTAATGGAGACATTTTGTGTGTGCGCGCGCCGGTATGTACAGGACTCGGCACCAGGGATAGAGTCGATTCCGTTTTGTCAATTCTAATCCAATTCCGACAAAAAAAAAAAAATATATATTCCAATTCAATTTAATTATTTAATTTTCCTATTTAAAACCCCCCCAGTGTTTCGTAACATTCATTTTATACAAGATGACAACATACACTACTGTCTGCTACTCACTAGTAAATCATGTTGACTGCCACACTATTGTTTATATCTTGATCGTCATTCACTACTACTCAGTCCGGACTCCAGATCACTGAGGATTACAGCTGATCTTCGTGAGTTTCAACCATATTGACAATTGCCAACTGCATTTTGACTCGAGTTTTTATATTAAGTCCTTTTCTAATATTTATCTTGTTTGTAAAATTGACCGATATTAATCCAAATTTAGTCGGCAAGATATTAAATGTGTCATACTGGATCCCCACATTAAACAATGTACCTTGTTACTTCAAAACATTCAAGTGTGCAGCTGGTTTCACACATAGACAAATAGGGTGGAGCTTAAAACATTAAAAAAAACGAAATTTACATTTTTGAAAGTCTTACCCCCTGAATATGTTCCTTGTGATATAGAAACAATGTATACAAAGTTTCAGGCCTAAATTCCTATATTTAGAGGTAGCTCAATGACCTCAAAAATTACGAAAATGATGAAAATTCAATGATTTAGGAGTATATCAGACCAATGTCTTAATTTGTTTAATCAAACACTTGAACTCAATATATATTCAGGGACGTAGCCAGGGGGGGTTGCAACCAACAACAACCAACAAAAATTCGAAAAAAAAATTATTTTTTCGAAAAAAAATTTATATATTTGTTCGAAAAAAAAATTTTTTTTTCGATTTTTTTTTCAAATATTAGTTATAGTTAGTGATTGAAGGCCATATAAACAGCCAAAAAAGGTCAAAACTGACTGCTTACACTTATAAAAGGGTGTTCTTAGTATATTTTGTCCAAAAAACAGATTTGTAAGCATTTTATGCTAAATTTTTGGCTGCTCGCTCTCAAAAAATGCCATCAGATCATGCAAAGTGACCATATTTGAAATATATTTGGCTAGGTAAGCTGACAAGTGTCTGCTGGAAATGTGCTAAAAATGCTTCAAAATTATCCCCAAAACAAAAAAATTTCCTGGAGAGCTGCCCCCCCCCCCCCCAAGAGTTTTTCCTCAACCCCCCCCCCCCCCCCTCTTTTTTTTTCAGTTCTGGCTACGTGCCTGTATATATTATTAAACACGTTAATAAGAAGTCAGTTATTTGTTCTCTTTGTGACAGTTCATAGTATCAGTCTAACAATGTCCAGAACATCCTCTTTCATGGCACCATGGACAATGTCTGTTTTCTGCTGTCCGGGAACATTCGGCGATGGTCCTCGACAACTTGTAGCAGGAATTGCAGCTGCATTTCATCACGGGTTATTAATCCACTGTATTCCTGAATCAGTGCCACTCCACGTTCAGCGTGGTCATTGACGACTTGTAGAGACTTGACTGTTTTTGAAGCCTGCTTGTAGTCATCTCTCTCATCCCACAAGTCAGGATCAACCGCAAGGAATCCATCTGGAAGGTCCAACTTTTGCAGTAGTTTCATTGACCTTGCTGTCACTAAATCCTCTAAGTTTCTGTCCTTGAATGAATCAAGAGAAATACTGATTCGCTTGCAATGAGCCATATCTCCATCTTCTTCCTTGTTCATGGCACTCACCATCAGTCTCTTCGTCGACGAGCTGACTCGACTGTCGAAGAAAGCCAAGCTAACAAGTTCCTGTGACAAGTACCATAAATGATTGGAAAACTTGCGTGATGTTGACTTCGAGATGGCCGGATTGATCGATGAGTATTCAATTAGTGTCTTCAGTAGCAGCAGGTCACTGTAAGGTGCTTCTGATGCTTGAGGTGCCGAGATCCAGGCTTTCAAGTAGACACGGACCGTGAATACACAAACATCACGTAAACCTCTCGTTTCTGCAGCAGTCAGCTTGAATTGACCCCTGAACATCCAGATCTTCAGACTGTATAAAACTTTGGACATCCAGCGTGCGTGGTGCATTGCTCCGGGTGACATGAATCGCACTCCTCTGGCAGGAGCAATACCGAGAAAAACTATCACAAGTTCCAATAATTCTTTATAATCATCTCTCGGATGTCTATGCTCAAGTTGCTTGTTGGCATAATCGATAGTACTTTGCTTTATGTCTTCTACTAGGGTTGCTACATCATCCGCTGCAATTCCTGATTCATACTGGGTGGTGTCGATGAATCTCCAGTATTCCCGGAAGCGTTTGAAGAGAGGAACCTCTGGCGATGAAGATGATTTGACTCCCATACATACTTGGAATACTGCGCCAATTATCAATTCCATGATATGATGCCTGCAGGCCAGTGATAACAGTGACTTATCAAGCTTCTGCTCTAGGAGGACACATGCACCAGCGATCGGACCAGTATTTGAACTTGTCGTGTCAAAACACATAGCTCGAATGTTGTCGGCTACGCCCCAGTCTTCAATGGCTCCAAAGACAGCAGCAGCCTGAGCTTCCCCTGTTCCAGATGGAAGCTTTGCAACAGTGAGTAGCTGAGAAACTCCTTTTCCTGAAACCAATACTGGCAGGCGATCAACCTTCTCTTTTCCGATTAGATCAGGAATCAGTTTTCCATCCCAATGAATAACAAGGGGCACATTACTGTGAAACTCAGCCTTTATATTTGCAGATCTCTGGATTCTGTGTTCTACTCTTTGTCTACGAATAGAGTCTCCGTTTAGAGCAAGATCATCAATGTTCTCTCCCAAGCTTTTAGCAGTTTCTGCTAATACAATAACGGCTTTGCGGTCTGACATTTTTGTGCGATCTAAGGCTGCTGAAAGTTCTGGAGTAACGACATTTTTTCTCCCTCTCTTTCTTTTTCGTCGTGTCTGAAATTGGATTCCTCCATCAGATCCCTCACTCTCATTTTGTCCAGTTTCAATATTTTCAATACATTCTGCAGAGCTGATTTCAGATTCGGAACCAGATGAAATAAGTTCAGTTCTAGAAGCTGCTATGTGTTTCAATTCCCCCATTCGATGTCGTCTGGCAACCATTTGGTCCTCTCTTTTGGACGCCCTTTTCTCCTTATTAGCAAGCTTTACATCTACTCCAGCCAGTGACCCTCTTCTTCCCTTTTCTCGCTGAGCTAACAAGAAATCCTTGTCTTCTTGTAATACTGAAGTATTGTTCAGAGCATCTGCGTGAGCGACATCAAATAGATCTTCAAGCCGGGAAACAAAAGCCGACTCTTTTGCGAGTTGTGTTGGTGACGTTCGTGCTTTGTTCTTTTTCAAAAGACGCCATTCTTCAAATGTCTGCTGAAGCTTAGTCTGGCAGTTTTGATGATCTCTCGTCGGGATTCTAGCTTTTTTCCAAAACTGTGTTATTTCCGTGATGGTAATATCAGATGATTTTCTTACGGTCTTCTTCAGATCAAGATGGTGATGTAGGAAAAATCCAAGAGCCATACGCATTGACGGCAACTTGCTGCCTGTTATTTCAATCACGGAGTCGCCAAGGAGATACAACTTGGTTTGAGATCTTGTTACTTTAGCCGGAGATGCCATTTTCTTTTTCAATCTGAAATAAATATAAAATAGCATTCATTAGACAGGTTGGAGTCATTAATTTCATTAACACTTATGTTTAAGAAATGTTCTACAAAATGTCTATGTATCTGTCTATCTACGTAGTATTTAGGACTTTACTGCTTACACAATAACATTTAGACACTTAGACAGATGTAATATAATTCATCAGTAGATAAGAAATTAAGAATCAACATCTATATTCTATATTGTGTAATGTTGGTGCTTTTCTCATTAAATAATTCATAAAATATTATGTCCGTAGTTACCTTTGTTTCAGTTGGTGGGCCTTTTCAGATACTTTTCCCCAAGAGAAACACAGTCTTCAAAGCAGAAGTCGGAAATTTTTATAGCTAGGGCAGTATTGCTTTCTACAATTTTATTGGCTAAAACACTACTTGATCTAAAATGAAAAACATAGTTAGCACCCTTTGCATAATTATTATTATTTCTTAAAGTTATTTTAACAGCTTATATGGTATCAGTAGTGTGTGTGAAGTAAAATGGCGGCCACAACTTTGGATTGTCAGAAACTTTACCCTCATTGAGCTACCTCTAAATATTGTTCAATTGCACTGATTCTTTTTCTCAGTTTTTATTTCATATAAAGGAACAATTTGAGAGGGTAAGAAGAACATATTTAAAAAAAAAAAAAATAAGCTCCACCCTATTAGACATGTTGAACAAACTTTGAAGACATATCAACAATACAGTACGTTGACCGCATCAAAACGCACATTTTATTATTTTGATATAACATCACATTAATTTATCACATCAATTACAATTCATAATTGACTCCATCCATACTTGGCACGTATGTATTATTCTATATATATATATATATGTTTGTGCGTGTGTATGTATTTTGCATGTATACATTTGTGTATGTGTATCTGTGTGTATATTTACATGTTAAAAAATATTTGTGTGCGTGTGCGTGTATTTGTTTATTTGTGTGAATATTTGAGTGTGTATTTGAGTATGGCTACAGTATATTAACGTACGTAATGTGTGTGTGTGTGAGTGTGTGTCTTCTCTCACTTTGGTAATACAAGATTCTGTCGATTTTATTTGATTCCTATTATTATTATTATTATTATTATTATTATTATTAATATTTGTGTTGTCTCTGGTGGGTCGTGAGCGGCAGAGATCATTATATACAGTAATGCAAGACTAAGGGGAAAGTACTGTAGGTATTGCCAGGTCATTGTACCTATTGCCTGGTCATTGTAAACATGGTCGTCATTTTTATTGGTGTTATGTTTTGTTTATTTGTGTACAATGTGTCGTTTGTTTTGTCCCAGGAGATGTAGCTCATGTTAAAATTGATTGTTATTGTTAGTATTGTTTATGGATGTTACGTCTGATATTACTTTTGTCTATTGTTTATTTGTTGTTGTTGTTGTTGTTGTTTTTATTATTATTATTATTATTATTATTATTATTATGCTGTAATCATTATCATACTTCTACCCTAACCTAACCTACCCTAACCTAACATCACCTCACCTCACCTCACCTCACCTAACCTCACCTCACCTATCCTAACCTCACCTAACCTAACTCTGACCTAAACTAGTATAACGTAACCTAAATTAACTTACCTTTCCTAAACCTCATTTAATTTAACCAAGCGTACCCACTAACCTAAATGACTTAACATCATTTTAACCGGACATACCAAAAGAATAAAGAACTTTGTAAACTTGTATACCGTAAACTTGTATACCCACACAGGCCGCGCTCTGTAAACTATAACACTCCTTACACACACTTGAAACAATTCTACGGTGCTCAACACTCGTGTACACCGCGGTCTTTGAACTTTTATACTACGATACGTAAAAATGTATACCGCGCTCTGTAAACATGTATACCGTGCTTTGTAAACATGGATACCACGCTTTGTAAGCATGGATACCGCGCTCTGTAAACATGTATACCTCGCTCTGTAAACATGTATACCGCGCTCTGTAAACATGTATACCACGCTCTGTAAACATGTATACCGCGCTCTGTAAACATGTATACCTCGCTCTGTAAACTGTATATACATCATTGCTATTGTCCCCTGAGGCACAGCACCCAATACTAAACACATTGATTGATGGTATTAGTCGTATTAACCTAAAATTAATACGCGTGTGAGTGGGTATGTTGGCGTGTTGTGTACCGGTGTGTGTGTGTGTGTGTGTGTGTGCTCTAGACGAATATCGCTTAAAATGTGATTCTCTGTTTGACTGGATTTTTGTATGTGTTTGTGTATGTAGTTCTATAGGACTTTATGGTTTGTTATTGTATGTGTGTACATAAAGTATGTCTGTCTGTGTCTCAGTGGGTTTATGTATACACCTTCGCCTGGAGAAAGTAGCAGCGAGTTCATCTCTACACCCTGAGCTTCCTCTGGCGAGTATTAGATTAATAAAACCCTTACTGTCCGTGGGTGGCAGCCCGGCATAGTCAGATTGCTTAAGTTTAATCAGTTTATTGTTGATGGTGATATTATTATTATTGTTGTAATGTATGAAACATGACTTTTTAAATGTAATTTGATAATTAGCACCATTCTTCCCTCCTAGTAATGCTATCATGTGAAATCTGGTCAACTGTCGGCCTGTTTTATGACCTTATGTGTAGAAATATGTCATGAACAGCGGATTGGAACTTAAGGAAGTAGCTTGGAAGATATATATTTTTGGGAGGGTGCTAGGTTTTTTGTCTGGCCAGTGCCTCGCACACACATGTCCTGTATGGTCTTCTGGAGGTGTTCTCCCTCACATACCAGTCCTCACTAACCCAGAATGATTCGTTCAGGTATTTTCCTCGAGTATTTTATGATTCGCATCAGAGATCCACTGACGACCGTGTAGGTGTCCTGACCCGCGTCACCTACAGTACGTCACGTGTGTGTTTGCTTGAAAAAATACTGTAGGTAACTGTATCAAGTAAGTTTCCTTGTATTATAAATTTATAAGTTTTAGAGGTCGTGTGTGTGTGTGTGTGTGTCAGTATCCCTGTATACGAATTCAGTCAATATTGAATTCACCAAGAAGAAAAGAATTATTACCCGCTTTCCGCCTCCAAGGAAATGGCCGCCGCACACCTTCAAGGTAATGGCCGACACCCACCACCTAGGCAATGGTCGCTGCCCACCTTCAAGGCAATGGCCGCCGCCCACCTTCAAGGCAATGGCCGCCGCCCACCTCCAAGGGAATGACTGCACCCCACCTCCAAGATAATAGCCGCCGCCCACCTCCAAGGTAATGGCCGCCACCCACCACTGGTCATTCGCTGTTATCGTTCTTTATGGTGAATTTGTTTTTCACAGAGCCGCTAGGGAGAGACCGTCATCCAGTCGGGATTTATGTGTTTACTGGGTCACACAGTGTGGTTGGTGGCGTATCAAATACTGGAGTAAAACTTGGTGGTTCCGGGGAAGTTGTGTGTGTTGACCAATGGTGGAGAAACTGTCCGTCTTAAAATCGATCCGTTCAGCTTATATGAATAGTCTTACTTTTCCAACAACCTGTACTTTGTCACCAAGAAATACATTTGTAGAACGACCTCCCCCTTCTCCCATCAACAATCTCTCCCTTCCCCAGAAACCTTCCTCCTTCTCTCCCAGCAACCTTCCCCTCCCCCATTAACCACCCCCCATTAACCTCCCCCTCCCCCATTAACCTCCCCTCCCCATCATTTTTCCCCTTCCCCATCAACCCCACCCACAAACTCCTTTCCCTAACCAACAACCTACAACCCCTCTTACCCCACAACCCCCTCTCCCCCATCAACCCCCTTCCCCCACCAACCCCCTTCCCCCATCAACCCCCTTCCCCCATCAACCCCCTTCCCCCACCAACCCCCTTCCCCCATCTGCACCGCCCAGAACCTCCCCTCCCCATCATTCTTCCCCTTCCCCATCAACCCCACCCACAAACTCCTTTCCCTGACCAACACCCTACAACCCCTCTTACCCCACAACCCCCTCTCCCCCATCAACCCCCTTCCCCCACCAACCCCCTTCCCCCATCAAACCCCTTCCCCCACCAACCCCCTTCCCCCACCAACCCCCTTCCCCCACCAACCCCCTTCCCCCATCAACCCCCTTCCCCCATCTGCACCGCCCAGAACCTCCCCTCAACAACCACATCTTTCCTCACCAACAATCCCCTGTTCCTCCGCTCCCCTACCCCCCCCCTCCACCACCACCAACAACAACAACAACAACAACAACATCTCTCTCCCTCCCCCCTTCCTCAACAACCACACCTCTCTCTCCCTCACATTCCCCTCACCACACCCCTCCCCTCTCTCCCTCACATTCCCCTCACCACACCCCCCCCCCTCTCTTACCATAGTTTACCTGTCCCTCATGAGTACTAAACACTCAGACCATCAGAACTCTTCCTTGTTGACTGTATCTTTCAGTAATTTGTAATGGTCATCTGTATTGCTTCTCGGTACAATCGCAAACTCTCTACATCTTTCTTGTATTCGCTGTATCGGGGAGGGGAGGGGGGGGGGGTAGCAATATGTCATGTTATTGTAGTCATGTCACTGTTATGTCAATATAATGTGTTACTATGTCATGTTATTTTGGTCATGTTGCCATATATCTTTTACGTCACGTTAACTGTCATGTTGTCATTGTGTTAGTCTCATGTTAGTGTCATGTTAGTGTCTTGTCATTGTGTCATATTACTTCCATCTGACTGTGTGATGTGTACTGGCACTGTAGCAATACTTTAATTTGCCACCATATGCAAATATGACATTTTTTACCTTGTCATGTTACCAGTGTCATATTTCACCTTGTCATGCAAATGTGTCATGTTTCATCTTGTCATGTTCCATCTTGTCCTGCAACTGTCATGTTTAACCTTGTCATGTAACAGTGTCAAGTTTCACCTTGTCATGTTCAATCTTGGCATGCAACTGTGTCATGTTTCATCTTGTAATGCAACTGTGTCATGTTTCATCTTGTAATGCAACTGTGTCATGTTTCATCTTGTCATGTTCCATCTTGGCATGCAACTGTGTCATGTTTCATCTTGTCATGCAGCTGTGTCAAGTTTCATCTTGTCATGCAGCTGTGTCAAGTTTCACCTTGTCATGCAGCTGTGTTATGTTTCATCTTGTCATGTAATTGTGTCAAGTTTCACCTTGTCATGCAGCTGTGTCAAGTTTTACCTTGTCATGTAACTTTATTATATTTACCTTGTCAAGCAAATCCCTCTTAATCAGAGCCAAGCAGCTGTATCCTGTCACCTAGTCAAGGGTTTGTGTCATGCTAGTGTTTATTTGAGTTACTTTAACGTGTCATGGGACTGTTGTATGCTAGGCGGGGACCAGCCTCGTAAATTAAGGGCAAGCTAGTTCAGCACCCACTATACTCCTCAACTGTAACTCTCTCTCTCTCTCTCTCTCTCTCTCTCTCTCTCTCTCTCTCTCTCTCTCTCTCTCTCTCCACAATAGAGTAACTGTCATCTTTATTTTTTAATTAACGCATCCCCCGACTGTACGCTGAATCAAAGACAAATATAAATGCAAAATTCCTGCCATTCCTTTTGACTCTGAACGAATTCGTGTACTATTGCGAGAGAGAGAGAGAGAGAGAGAGAGAGAGAGAGAGAGAGAGAGGATAAACTAATAGATATTGATAGATTGCATAGCCTCCCTCCCCCCCATCAGCCCCTCACCAACAACCCCCATACCCCATTCTGCCCATCCTCAACACCCTCCCCTTCCCCCTTTCTGCCCCTCCCCAACCCGTCCCCTTCCCTCCCTTCAGCCCCTCCCCCGTTCTGCCCCGCCCTAACCCCTCCCCTCCTTTCTGACCCTCCCCAGCTTTCCTCCAACCTTTCTGCCCCTCCCTAATCCCTCCCCAACACCCTCTTCCCCCCTAACCCCACCCCCCCCCCCACCCCTTGAGACCCACGTTTTAAAACAGATGACATATGTTGACCGTCAGTTTGATTTATTTATTTTCATTAAAAAGTTGAAATCAAATTACACAATCTGGTAAATTCTTGAGTTGATGAGGTGTAAGGAAGAGCTTTTCACTCGTGCCCACAATTGAAATATATGAAAATTATCTTTGAAGACACTGATTATGTATATAGAGGGGAAAATGCAAGTGTTAGTTTTTATGTTGGAATTGAGAAGTCTCCCCTCCAAAAAGAAATTGTTAGATTCAAGAGGTTTTTGATTTATTGGACATTGAAATTGGTTCATTTTTATTTTAATTTGAGACGATCTTTACTCCTTTCACTGCCATCCATCTCCCTCCCCCCTCCTCCTGCCTCCCTCCCTTTCTCTCACAGCTACTGGAGAAGGTAAAGCAAGTGTGCCAGACGTGTTCATATTTTTATAGGAATTCACAGGTTAACCCTGAAAAAGTAAAACAAAATAAAAAGAAAGGTAAAATCCGGCGTTATTCACTCCCATTCCATCGAAATTGAACCAATGTATCAATGAAACTGTACAACAACAGGAAGAAAAGGGATATATATTTTTTTTTTGTACAATAGCCCTTGCCCTCTATCCTCCCTCCTCCCTCTCCTGTCCACCTACCTCCACTCTCCCTCTCCTGTCCTCCTACCTCCACTCTCCCTCTCCTGTCCTCCTACCTCCACTCTCCGTCTCCTGTCCACCTACCTCCACTCTCCCTCTCCTGTCCTCCTACCTCCACTCTTCCTCTCCTGTCCTCCTACCTCCACTCTCCCTCTCCTGTCCACCTACCTCCACTCTTCCCCACAACAGCAGTCACACTCCGTGATAACAACGCCAACACTGCCTGGTCGCCTCCATCGCCTGAAATCAACAGCCACACCTTCCCACCCAGGAGGCAGTGTCCCAGGTGCAGGGAGGAGGGTGTGACGGCCTGGCACCCCAGTTGTCCTGGGAGGCCGCCTCCACCCACAATAACGGTCCCACTCAGTGATGCCAACGCGGCCAGATCGCCTCCACCACCTGAAGTCAACAGGCACAGTGACTCCTTCGTTAGCCAATGCAGGTCAGGTTAAAGCCTGCCAAGTAAGTGTACCAGTGAACAATGGCAGTGATAGTGTCAGTGGAGCTTCTGAAGGAGCTGGTGCCTCCTCTCATAATGATGCGAACTTGAGGGCGAGTAGCCAGAGCGAGACCGATAGTGATGGAAGCATGAATGGGGAGAATGAGCCCCAGACTACCAACGTGGTCTCTTTAATAACCCCAGGTCTAGAAACTGACCATAACCCTGTACTTCTTCCAATATTTTCGGAGGAGGAACTTGCGGAACTAATGAAGGAACCTGTGTATAAAAATCCTACTGGAATAATGACTGTGAGATGCATTATCAAGAACTCTGGGGTTGATGAATTTTAAACGGTTAACTTATTGGTCAGGTTGATCTGTGAAGCCAACGTGCAACTCTCTATACTCAGTTCAAGGTGGAACGAGTAACACGAATGCTTAGATTCATTTCATGGAACATCCGGAGTGTTAACCACAGAATTAGTGACCTACAATGGTTTGTTAAAGTTTTCAACATTGATGAAATTGGTTTGCAAGAACTTTATACGTCCAGCACCCAGTAACGACAGCAAACAGTCAATTTTCGCTGTATAACATATATGTTCGCTGTTACCAAAGCCATCAGGATAACAATGTATGCTGTGTATGGGTGACTTTAACTCTCACCACACTGTCCTCGGTGATGTCCAGCGTAACTCTAATGGGAGGGTGTTCGTGAATTACATCAATAATCATAATATCACTGTATACGACACAGACAAAGTGACACATCTGATGGGGGGCAGACTTGATTATGTGATTGGGTATAACCTAGTAGACAGTAATGTCAAGGCTAAGGTCATCTCAGACCACCTTGTCAGTGATCATTATGCAATACTTACTGAATACACTACTGCTGATGTCAAGTGTGAACCCCATCCTAAGCTCAGAATTAATATCCCAGATAATCTTAAACTGCACTTCAAGGCCTACATCCACAGATGGTATGCTGGATATACACCTGGGTCAGTGGATGAATTTTGCTGTGATCTTGTAAATGTCATTACCACATTTTTTTTTTACGGGGATTAGCCCACCCGGGCACAGGTCACTGACCCACATCGGGGCTTGGGGGGTGAAAATGTAATAATAATAATAATAATGATAACAAAGAACTATAAAGAAATACAAAAATGAAAAAAGATCAAAAGTGGGAAACAATATATGTATGTTGTGTTGTAAATAGAAAGAGAAACAATTGAGACCCTGCAATTGTGTGTAAATGAGGCAGAAAGTCAGATCAGCAACCTGGGACTTGATCACAATTTCCGTGATGCCATATGGCAGCAGGGTCTACCATTAGACAACACATTATGCTCCCAATATCTTCCCAGACGGTAGTACCTCCCTGTTTGGTAGCTGTCTACTACCTACATATTATGCCACCTGGGTTAAGTCAAGGAGGAAGGGGGGCAGCACTGAACCACCTTTGTGGACACATGACCCCATCCTCATCAAAGAAGGAGAAAAGGTGGAACAGCTTGCCAACACTTATAAGCAAAATATAACTAGTGATACCTTCCTGGCATTCTTCAAAGCTAACAGAGCATTTCGTGAACTCAAAGGTCAGATGAGAAGCACCTATTGGGAACAATTCTTAGAGGGGATTAATAAAACAACCACTCTAGCAGAAGTGTGGAACAAAATTAGAGACATTACCAAGTCACCCACCCCAGTCCAACTTCATCACAGCCGTGCAGAATATGCTGACAGGTTATTAGATCAATGGTCTAGTGCAGGTGTTCTCAACCAGGGGGGAATTCCCCCCAGGGGGGGAATTCAGGTTTTCAGGGGGGGGGGGGGGAACTGATTCTGGAGCAAGAGATATGTTCGATGAGAAATCGATCACAGAATTTTGGCCCTTGATATGCGATTCGTACCCAAAAGTGTCAGAAAGAGCTATCCGTACATTGCTTCCGTTTGTGTCGACATATCTTTGTGAGTCAGGCTTTTCAACTCTGTTGCAAATTAAAACGAAGCAACGTAGTAGATTAGAGGTAGAAAATGACCTGCGTTGTGCCCTTTCAAGCACTCCTCCGCTTATCCCAGAATTGGCGAAGAAAAAACAATCACAGGTTTCTCATTGACTGTAATCTTTATCTGAATAAAATTAATTACAAATTTACAATATCCTGGTATTCTATTGAACTTTTTGTTTATTGCATTATGCTTCAGTTTGGTCTGTTAAGTAATTCATTATAAATATAAAAAAACTATTTTACTTTTATTCAAGTTTTATAAATCCATCAACATTTTCAATTGGCATTTAATTTGTAAAACTCCACTATAAAAATAATCCATGTAAAATTGTAAATGTATATGTACTAACATGGAAAAAATAAAGGATTTTCAGTATTATATGCATATTATTTGGAATGCACTTTTTGAGGCAGACAATCTTGGAAAGGAGGGGGGAATGACATTCTGACATATGGCGAAAGGGGTGCATGGGGCAAACAAGGTTGAGAACCACTGGTCTAGTGTGTCACAAATCACTTCCCTGCGTCTTGACATACAGCAATATCTTAAAACCACACACATTAATAGGGGTTTCAGTATTGAAATAGCCTGTTCCTCACCAGACTTTACCGATTAGTTTCCTATAACGCACCACGAACTAACAACAGCACTAATAAAAGGTGAATCATCCTCCCCTGGTGAGGATGGCATAACCTATAACACCCTGGGATTCTTAAATGAGGTCCCTAACCATCCACTGCTTGACTTGTATCAAATGAGCCTCACACAGGGTATTCTGACTAAGACATGGACTCAAGGAAACATAGTACCAATCCCTAAAGCTAACTCTCCAAACCTCAGGTCCATTTCACTCACATCCTGTATGTGTAAAGTCCTTGAAAGAGTTGTTCTCATGTATCAAGTCAAAGACAAACTGGCCCCTAATCTGTGCGGGTTCATGCTCGGGCGCAGCACACAAACATGCTTTGCAGAATATCTTGTTCACTCAAAAGATAAGACACAAACAGCCTTCATAGACCTTAAATTAGCCTTTGATGTAGCTAATAGAGACATTATACTTGAGCAACTAGCTCTTTAATATAATGATGCACAAGCTTATTGCTGACATCCCAGTTCAGTCGAACGAGGCTGTAATATGCTATGCTGATGATATCTGCATTATGACACAGACCAAGCTCAGGCTCCAAGCCTTGCTGGGTGTATTTGCTCAGAGGACTGTGGAATGTGGTCTCATAATATCTGTTGACAAGACGAGGGTCCTCAATCCTCGTCCTGCTCACTCTCTGCCTCTTGACTTTAACATTAGCAGCATGCCCATGGAATTGTGTAGCTCTGATAAATATCTTGGAATTTTTGTGAATGATGCACACTTTGTCGGCAACCTTCGTGCCAAACTAATGCAGTGCATTAAACCTCTCAGAACCCTTGTTGGCAAGGGCTATGGAATTAACATCACTTATGCTCGTACTTTCTATCTTCACTTCATTCGTTCTGTAGTTCATTATCATGCTCTCCACCTTGTGACTATTCTGCCTAAACAACTCAACAGCCTTGAGGTAGTGCAAAAGGAAACCATGCACATCATTCTAGGATACCCAAAATCAACCATAATTGTAAACATGAGGAAAGAGCTCGGGCTGCCCTCCATATCTGAGAGGATAACTCAACTTAGTACCATATTTTGTGTCAAAGTTTTGAAGAACAATGGTCCCCAAACTACAGCTCAAACTGAGTTGATGTTCTATCTAAGTAATCCCGACCATCTCGCTAACCTTCCACAAAAGACTCTCTTTGGGGCGTGGCTTCATAAAAGTGTTGCAGATCTCTTGAAACTGAATGTCCCAATCACCCCAGACGAACCCATTAATGCCATTCCTCCGTGGCTGGATATATTAGTTCATATTAATTACACTCCTGTTGGTAGTAAGCAAATGTTAAACACCGATGTGGTGAGATGTGTCACACTAGAAACTATTAACAGACACATAGAGAGTATTAAATCAAGTGAATGTTTGCTTTTACTGATGGTTCTGTGCAGACAAACACAGGTAGAACAGGCTGTGCAATTGTAATATATAAAGAAAAAGAGGTGATAGTGTCAAACAAGGAAAGACTGAACAACTGGGCCAGCACAACACAAACTGAACTAACTGGAATCTACTTAGCCACAGACTACCTAAAAGAAAGTGGAGTTGGGGTGATATTCTGTGACTCTCAAAGTGCTTTGAAATCAATGAACAACCCGTCAGGTTCTATGTCTAAAGTTGTACTCCAAGCTTTGTCAATAAATTTGTTAAACTAAAGCCCACTCCCCCTTCTCCCCGCCTTCTCTACCCTCCTCCTCTCCCCCCTTCCTCGCCTCTTCCCAGTATCAACAAACTAGCGAGTGGATTCGTGTCTTTAGGCTTCGTGTGTGTGTGTTTGTTTTTCTTAACGCGGGTTTTGACTGGTACAAAAAAATACTAATAACAAAGGCCGTTCTAACAAAGGGTCAGAGAAGGTCAGGTCAAATAAAACTCAACATAATGGACTACGTGTGGTCCCCTGACTTACACACACACCTGTAGCGAACCTCCCATCATTTAACACACCTGCATTTTCCACTCCAGGCGAGTATAAAAAAAAAATTCGTCACTTGATACGCTGGGGAAGAGGGGGCTATTTAGAGAGAGAGAGAGAGAGAGACGAAGCAAATTCCATGAAAGATTAATAGCCAGCAAATCAATATTTCTTCCCAGTTTGCTGTTTCTTATGACTTGCATCAGTGTGGTATGATGCATTATACATGTGCGTTAGGTATGAGTGAGATTTATACTTTAATTAACGCATTGACGGGGACTATTTTTGTGGACAAATACACGCACTGAAGGGCGAACAAGGGCACATGTGAAGGGATGAAGGTAAATCTATATTCTCTTTTTTTTTCTTTTCTTTTTTACGATTTTACCAAGAGAAAAGTTGGGTGAGGCAACTGATGCACCACACACCTGATCCCACTGACACCTGTCATGTATATAACTGTTTCAAAAGTTACCAAATACATTATTATTATTCTCTAGTTCCAGACACCACTGTACCTGTACCTATATCTGAATCATGATTTTCTGTATCAGGGCCAGAAATAATATATACCTCCATGTCACGATTCTCTGAGAAGTTACTCTGACAAGATCTTTATGGCAACACCTGGGAGGTTTCTGTACCTGTAATTTACACCTGAATCATTTAACATGTGTTTATTTCTGAATAATTGTTTTTTGTTGTTTACTTCTGTGAATATGGAAGGTGTCATACCCTTCGTCAGTAGTAGAGCTTTCACAACCTTCGGAGATCAGCTGTTACAACCTCCGTCAGTTTGTCACTACCTCCATCGATGACCTGCCGTGTTTACTTGCCGTGTACTCAGGTGTTGAGGCAGCTCGTCAATAAATTCCTGAGCCAAGTCACCCCCCAGGGATGGTTACTGGCGCTCGACCTGTCAGCTCTCACCTCACCTTCAACGGAGATTTCGTCTTCACGTGCGCGTGTTCGTGTGCGTGCATGTGTTTCAAGAGCCCCAGCAGCAAGGTCGTGGCGCCACGCACTTTTTAGAAATGATTTGGGGTCTTATGCAGTCTGCCCGGAACCACACTGTCAAGGTCGCCTTACTTTCCTTCCTGAAGTATGACAAACTACCATTGATTGTTTTGAATATCTTGGTGAAGATTTTTACTGGCGAGAAATGCGTTCGTGTGGCACCAGAGCAGCTCGCCTTGGTGCCTCGTCTAGCTCCATGAGACACGTTCACGAGTCATCTATCGAGGTGACACCCTGACTCTCCCCCTTGAAGATGTGAACGTGTTATACTTTTCACTTCCACTGACGCTCAGGGATGAAGTTCTTAATTGAGTTAAGATGGAGGAGGGCGAGTACCAGCCAGAGCTTTTAAATCTGTTGATCAGATCTTTAACATAGCCTCGTGGGACGTGACCTGACCTATCTTGCGAGACTCCTTAGATGTTTCCTCTACTTTTTGATATTATTTCTTGTGATTCAATATTTCCAGCTGTCACTATGTAACTAACTATGCTATCTACTGCTGCTGTCCTCGCACTAACAGATGTGTGTGTGTGTGTGTGTGTGTGTGTCGCCAACACCCTCACAGTCAGGAACTGCTGGGATTAAGTGTTGTGGGCCATCAAAGTTAAGCCAACAAGCCACCCCGATACTGCGGAAGTGCGTCGTCTCGGGGGACCCATTCGTTCTCGACAACACCAGGAGTTGCTTCAGCCACTCAAGGTTCCCGGATACATAGAATTTTACATGTTAAATTTTCACATAATTTGTGTGTAGTGAGAGAGATCGTTTTTACCCGATTCCCTTGACATTGCAATGTAAATATTATGGTATAAATGGCGTCCAAATTACAACGAGGCTCAACCTGTAATCAAACGATGTTTTCTATCTCTCTTAAGACGTAATGAGAATCACTTTTCAAGGTATAAAATCGACCTTTATGTCATAAAGATTTTGGAGATCGTCGACAGATATTAAAAGATATGAGGGGGATTATATTGGTGTGTGTGTGTGTGTGTGTGTGTGTTTGTGTGTAAAAAAGGAAGGACATGACATTATTTTTATTATTTTTCTGTGTGTACCAAAATATATATAAACCAGTGTCACATGCATCAGTTGTTGGCTCCTTGGGTCAAGAGGGAGCAGGTAAGCTAATTATGTTCGTACCTTCATTAATCCTATCTCCTTGATGGTAAAGAAACTCAGACAAGCTACTGTAATTGGCTATGATTCACGGTCCGGACTCAGTGATTCAGGGTCCGGACTCAGAGTGATTTAGAGTCCGGATTGACTATGATTTACTGTCTGGACTCACAGTGATTCAGGGTCCGGATTCACAGTGATCCAGGGTCCAGATTCACGGTGATCCAGGGTCCGGATTCACGGTGATCCAGGGTCCGGATTCACAGTGATTCAGGGTCCGGATTCACAGTGATCCAAGGTTCGGATTGGCTATGATTCATGGTCCGGACTTTCAGTGATTCAGGGTCCAAAAACTCAATAATTCAGACTCCAGACTCGCAGTACCTCAGAACTCGGATTCACAATGAAATGATTCAATACGTCCATTAATCAAACATACACCTAAAGACCTAGTGTAATATTTTATCCCATTTATGACGTTGTCTCGTTTAGTATACCAGACAGTTAGATTAGTTAATTTGTTTCTTCACTACTGAGTGAAATTAACTTAGGAACGTTTGTGAAATCTGCTCAAGATGGCCTCCAATCATCGCTTACATGAGAAGGCTTGAGGTTTCCTTTAATAGGGTCTGAAAGAGGGATGAAAGAGAGAGAGAGAGAGAGAGAGAGAGAGAAAAGCGACGGTTAGTTTATTAGTATACTTAGTTCTGGGTGACTGGGTCTATATGTGAGGTTTGTTATGGAGGCCACTGGTTCGCTTCCCTCTTTATTGGCTTCTTGGTTAATCTGGTCGTAATTCTTGGCGTGTGTTTATTTATGGTGTCAAGTGGTGGAGATGTGTGGTGTGTCTTTTGTTTTTCAGTGGCTCTCTCTCTCTCTCTCTCTCTCTCTCTCTCTCTCTCTCTCTCTCTCTCTCTCTCTCTCTCTCTCTCTCTCTCTCTCTCCTTAGTGACCTCTCCTTTCCTCCCTTCCCTCTCCTTCCTTGTGACCTCCCTCTTACCTTCCCACCTCCCATCTCTCTTTCTCTCCCTCAATCTCTCCCTCCCTCCCTCTCTCCCTCCTTCCTCGTGACCTCCCTCTCCCTCTACCTACACTTTCCGACTTTTTGACCCAGGAAATTACATGACCACCATCGTCACCCAGTCGAGAATTAATCTTTAGTGGGGAGCGTCTTCCTTTATGATGGTTCACTGCCCCCATGAACCCCCATCCTCATGAACACCCATCCCCATGACACCCCATCCCCATGAACCCCATCCCCATGAACCCCCATCCTCATGAACCCCCATCCCCATGAAACCCCATCCTCATGAACCCCCATCCTCATGAACCCGCATCCTCATGAACCCCCATCCTCATGAACCCCCATCCTCATGAACCCCCATCCTCATGAACCCCCATCCCCATGAAACCCCATCCCCATGAAACCCCATCCTCATGAACCCCCATCCCCATGAAACCCCATCCTCATGAACCCCCATCCTCATGAACCCGCATCCTCATGAACCCCCATCCTCATGAACCCCCATCCCTATGAACACCCCATCCCCATTAACACCCCATCCCCATGAACCCCCATTCCCATTTTAACCTCACCCCTCAACCTACCTGATCGACCCCATCACCTACCCCATTTACCTAATCATCCCATGCACCTTCCCCATTCTCCCTTACCCTATTGGCCCATCCAAATCACAGTAACCACCAATCCCATTCATACAAATTACGCCAATCATCTGCTGCAATCACCATGGACACACAAATTCTCTTGAATCATAAAATTTTTGCCGTTTTACAGGTCGATTATTTGTCATTTTCGTTAGTGATCCGCCCATCTGTGTGTGTGTGTGTGTGTGTGATTTTTAAGATTTTGCCACGTACAGCGGGTAGTTTATTGTGCACCCCATATTCATCCTGTGAGCGGTAGCACAAAAGGATTACAAAGTAAAGGCACGAAGGGTCAGTATAACTAACCCCAGTGGTCAGGGTATTATGGCACTGAATGTTAGAGTATTTAAAATACTGTTCATTGTTTGTTTAGGTCTGTACATAGAGGGTGACTTATTCGCAACTGCGTGAGTACAGCAGTGTGAGGCAATATGACTGGCCACACGTTGTTATTCACATTTGCGTAAGAGGTATTCAAGCACATTGTGTGTTTGGTTCTATACATGGGAAATGATATGGTTACTGAGTGCAAAAAAAGGGATACAATATAGATATGTCAGCCATCTTTCCGTTCGAGATGAAGTGTTGTGCCATTTCACACACACTGTGCTTGGACCTGTCCCTAAAAGGTTCTATCTTCAAACAGTCAGGGACGTAGTGTTCGAGTGCGTGGCCATATGTTTGACCGCATACTTTACATTTAGTCTTGTTCGCATAAGAACATAAGAACATAAGAATGGAGGAAACTGCAGCGGGCCTATTGGCCCATACTGGGCAGTCCCGTTTACACCCAACCCCTATTGCTCATATGAGCATCCAACCTATGTTTGAAGCAATTCAGCGTATTCGAGTTAATGATGATATTTGGTAACTTGTTCCATTCATCCACTACTCTGTTTCCAAACCAGTGTTTACCTATTTCACGCCTAAATCTAAATTTGTCCAATTTAAAACCATTGTTACGAGTTCGCTCCTGGTTGGATAATTTGAGTACCTTTGTAATGTCCCCTTTGTTTAGCCCTGCCTTCCATTTATACACCTCTATCAGGTCGCCCCTCGCTCTACGTCTCTCAAGGGAGTGCAAATTAAGATGCTTTAACCTGTCTCTATACTCAAGGTTCCTGATACCCGGGATTAGTCTTGTCATTCTCCTCTGAATTCTTTCCAAGGATTCTATATCCATTCTGTAATACGGTGACCAGAACTGGACTGCGTAATCCAGGTGTGGTCTCACAAGAGCAAGATACAGTTTTAGGATGACCTCGCTAGTCTTGTAACTAACACTCCTTTGTATGAACCCAAGTACTTTATTAGCCTTGTTTCGAGCAAAAACACATTGTTTACTTGGCTTAAGGTTCCTACTTATCATTACTCCTAAATCTCTCTCACAGTCGGATTTCTCTATGGCATCGTTGTTCATCTGGTATCTGGTTTCCCTGTTTACATTTCCTATACTGAGTACTTTACATTTGTCAATGTTGAATTTCATCTGCCATTTTTCAGACCATTCGAAAAATTTGTTTAGATCCTCCTGTAGTTTTGCCGAGTCCTCGTCAGATTTGATAACACGTCCTATTTTAGTATCATCAGCAAATTTACTTATGTTGCTGTCTATGCCGATATCTATGTCGTTTATGTATATAATAAACAATAATGGTCCAAGTACTGAGCCTTGGGGAACTCCACTTGTGACGTTGCTCCAATGGGACTTAGTGCCGTTAATGCTCACTCGCTGTTTCCTGTCCTGTAACCACGCCCTAATCCATTTAAGGATGTCACCTTTGATGCCATGAGCTTCTACCTTTCTAATTAGTCTTTCATGGGGGACTCTGTCGAAGGCTTTGCTAAAGTCGAGATATACCACATCATAATTGTGCCCCTCGTCCACCGATTCGAAAACTGATGAAAAGAATGTTAATAGATTAGTTAGGCAAGAACGTCCGCTTGTGAAGCCATGCTGGGAATCATTGATCAATCGGTGCTTCTCCAGGTGATTTCGAATAGAGTTTGAAATGATTGCTTCCAGTAATTTGCCTACTATTGATGTTAGACTGATTGGGCGGTAGTTAGAGGATAGTGATCTATCCCCCTTCTTGAAAATCGGTATTACATTCGCTATCCTCCAGGATTCTGGTACTACACCTGTTTTTAATGACATGTTAAACAACTTTGCTAAGGGCATACTAAGCTTTTCCTTACATTCCTTTAATACTCTGGCAAATATCTCATAGGGACCAGGTGACTTATTAGGCTTTAGTTTGTCTATTTGCTTACTAACATCGTTACTAGTCACTACTATCTCACTTAATTTGTTTTCTTCACTATCTCTGAATAGAGTCGGTGCCTCGGGTATCATGTTTAAATTTTCGGTGGTGAAAACTGTTGAAAAATATTTATTCAAATTATTGCTCATTTCTCCGTCGTTATCAGTGAGCTCGCCGGAGTCTGACCGTATTGGTCCAATCTTTTCTCGTGTTTTAGTTTGGTACATTTGGTAGAATCCTTTGGGGTTTGTCTTTGCCTCCCTTGCTATCCTTACCTCATTATTCCTCTTTGCTTTCCTTATCTCGGTTTTAACCCTACTCGCCAATACCCTATAATAGTCCCGGAGGTGAATTTCGCCACGATTTATCCTTCTACCTATAGCCTTCCTTTGGCCAATGATGTTCTTTAAATAATTATTTATCCATTTAGGGTCATTGTTGTTTGATCTGAGTTTTTTGTATGGTATGTTCTGCCTTTGTGCATTAAGTAACTCACTATTTAAATTGTCGTGGAACTCGGCAATCTCAGATCTCGTTATCAGGTCGGTGTCATCTGTCAGGTTCACGGCCAAGCGCGACACCCCCTCTCTCAGCTGCCTCTTTAAACTGTCAAAGTTTGCCCTTCTGAAATCTGGTACTTTAGTGGAATTCTCCTTACGTCTGCCCTGAAAATCTAACTGGAATCGAATTTCTTTGTGATCGCTGTTTGCAAGTTCGTTCCCTACCTCGACATTGCTAATGAGGTTTTCTCTGTTTGACAAAACTAAATCCAATATATTATTACCCCGTGTGGGTTCGGTTATATGTTGACTTAGGAAACAGTCCTGGATCGTCTCGAGAAAATCCTCTGATTCTGAGTTTCCCGTAAGGTCGGTCCAATCTATTTGGCCAAGGTTAAAGTCGCCTACTATACAGACTTTGTTGTGTATGGAAGCCCTGCGCATTTCATCCCAGATAAGTCGCTCATTGACTCTGTCAAGATTGGGGGGTCTATATATTACTCCTGTGATTAATTTTTCCCGACCGTCGCTTAATTCTATCCAAATTGTTTCTGTATTCCTCTCAGTTTTTATTTCCTTATTTATTTCACACTTCAGGTTATCCCTAACATAGATTGCTACTCCGCCTCCTTTCCTGGTCTGCCTATCGGTATGGAACAGTTTGTAACCCGCAATTTGGTATTCGACTGGTAATTCACGCGTGTCTAGGTTGATCCATGTTTCAGTGAATGCAATTATATCGATTTCTTCGGTACATACCAAGGCCCTAATATCATCCATTTTGTTTCTCATACTTCTACTGTTCGCGTAATATACATTTAAGTTAGTCGTGTTCTGAGTCCTTCCCTTACCGCGTTTAGTTTTAAACTCCCTGTCTAATTTAGTTATGTCATCATTCCTAACACTATTTCCCTGTAATCTTTCGCCTTGTTTACCCGCTCCCACTGCAGTCTCCTCCACCCCCGTGCCCCTATGTTCTCTTAGCAGTTTAAAGACTTCGATATCTTTTGAACTGCCCCCTCTAGAGCCCCAGCCAGGGTTGCTACTCCATCCCTAGCAGCTTGAGGAACATACTGCCAGAGGTACTTATATCCTAACCTTAGTCTAGCGGTTTCAACATCTTGTAATCTAGTGATCTTGTTACTTCTCCATATACATGTTTCACCTGGTACATCTCATCATGGTAAACAATGGAATCACTATTTCCTGTTTGCACTTGTCTGCTTGCGTCAAATTCATCATCAAGATCTTTTCTGATTACAGTTTTAAGGGTTCTTGTTGACAGACCCAGATTTTATTCAACAGTGTCTTTGTTAGACGCGAGTTTGGCGAGGGCATCAACTCTGTCAAGTTCTTTGAGGCCTATGTGAGAGGGGATCCACAACAGTTTGATCTTGACACCCCGTTAACAAGGTACGCATATTTGTGTCTGACTTCAAAGACAAGCGCGTGACAACTCAAACTGAGGGTGTCAAGAATAGAGCATCAATGATGATGAGACTGTCAGTGGATGCCCAGTTGTTAATTCTTACTCCTTTCTCAATTGTATTACCGTTAGGTTGAGTCACAGCGGCAGCACTTCCATCCCTCCAACAGGTAGTGGTAAGAGACCCGTCATTGTAGATGGTCTGAGTGATGTTATCATTAGTGAAGAGCTTTTGCTTTGGTAGTGTGTTAGAGATAAATACTTTGCGTAATTAATCGTTTAGGCAGATATGTCGGTATTGTGATATCGAAGGGAACTGTCCGCTAGGGTGGTAGTAAACTCCGTTGTGTCTCAATTTATACAGATGGTCTAGTCCAAACATCTTCATAGGTGTAGCTGTAGTTTGGACCCATGTAGATTCACCAGTTCCATGATTTATTTATTCTAGCAATTTTAAGGAAACGATGTTGTCAGGGCAATAATGAGGTTGATTTCAATTATATTGTCTCTGACGCTGGGTATACCTGTGTGTGTGTGTGTGTGTGTGTGTGTGTGTGATCCTTCACATGATCGACACCTACATTCATACATTATTGTTTTGTCTTTATTTATGTACTCAACAATGAAGTGTTCGCCCATCCTCTGCCTACACTGACGTTCCTTTATGGTACAAACGCCAGGCACTCCACTGTCTCTTCCTCATCATGATTTAAGAGGAGATAAGACATTCTCTCGGACTGTACTACACCTGGGGGACTTGTGTGCCTGCTCTCTCTCTCTCTCTCTCTCTCTCTCTCTCTCTCTCTCTCTCTCTCTCTCTCTCTCTCTCTCTCCACACTGTGTCGATAAAGTCCAATTCCCACAGATAACGAGGTTTAGTACTCGTAAGTGTTAAATTCTATATCTGCGTAACCGGAGACGAGAGAACGAGGCATCCGGATTGACTGAAACCTTGGCGGTCAAAGATGGCTTCAAAATAGTCCAGTGACTCTATTAAAATCCAGTTAAGAGATAGAGAGACATTTAAAAAAATGAAGCTTTTGGAATTCTAACTTGGCTGATACGAGAGAGAGAGAGAGAGAGAGAGAGAGAGAGAGAGACCGTTTGACAGAGAAAATACAAAAATAAAGATAGAGAAAGAGATACAAAAAAAAAAGACATACATTGAGAAAGCGAAAAGCGAAAGAGAAAACGAGAGAAATAGATACAGAAAACCCCCCAGAAAATTGTGAGTAAAAAACAGTGGGAGAGAGAGAGAGAGAGAGAGATTTGGAAAGGGGAAAGAATGGAAATGGAGGGAGAAATAAAAGGAAAATTGAAAGATAGAAAGAAAAAGATACTCGAGAATTTAAGGTTCACCAACACAGGCAGAAGGCGAGCGAACAGTAGCCAGGGTTACATATATGAGGAGAATGGGAGAGGAGGGAGGAGGGTGGGAAGGAAAAAGGGGGGGGGCGGGGTGAGAAAAGGGAGGGTGGGGTGGGGTGAGAAAAGGGAGGGGGTGGGGTGAGAAAAGGGAGGGGGTGAGAAAAGGGAGGAGGGGTGGTGGTGAGAAAAGGGAGGGGGTGGGGTGAGAAAAGGGAGGGAGGGTGGTGGTGAGAAAAGGGAGGGGGGTGGTGGTGAGGAAAGGGAGGGAGGGTGGGGTATTAGATAAGGGAGAAGGGGGGAGGTGAATTCAGTGAGAAGGGTGTTTAAGAAATAGGAGATATTATGGCTCAAACAGGAAGGTGAGAGAGAGGGTTTAAACCGGAGGGGAAGAGATGAATTCAAATAGGAAGACAAGGTGTTGAAACAGGACAATTAATGGGGGCTTAAGTGACGAAAGGGTTCAAACACGATGAAGAGAAAGGGTTCAAACAGGCCGGAGGGAAAGGGTTAAAAAAGAAGGAAGAGAAGGGTTCAAAGAGGACGAAGAGAAGGGTTCAAACATGACGAGAAGGAAAGGTTCAAATAGATTGGACAATACGGGTTAAAATTTGAGAATAAGAAAGTTTTTACACAAAATATAGAGTAAGGGTTCAAACACGAGAGAGAGAGAGAGAGAGAGAGAGAGAGAGAGCATAATTATGTGGGAGAAAAATATACCCACCTCCAGCACCACCTTTTCGCCCCGTAAACAGATTAGTGTTTAAACTTCCCCAGATTTTGAGGATCTCGACTGGGTGATCAAAGAGGTGAGATGTGTGGTATTTAAGAGCCTCCGTTTGTAAAGCTAGTTCACACTCTCTCACTTACTCTTACTCTCTCCTCACTTTTCTATCTTTTTATGTGTACCTCTCTCTCTCTCTCTCTCTCTCTCTCTCTCTCTCTCTCTCTCTCTCTCTCTCTCTCTCTCTTTACATCATCTTCCTCTCTTACTATCGCCTTCATCCTTCCCTCCTTCTCTTCTTTCTCTTTCTCCCATCAACAATCGCTTTCTCTCTCTCCTTTCTTTCCCCCCCTTCTTCTCCTTCTCTTCCTCCTTCCAACATCCTCTCTCCCTCTATTTTTGTCTCCATCCTCTCCTCCTTCTCCCCCTCCCTCCAACATCCCTCCCCCTTCTCTTCCATTCTCCTCTTCCTCCCACCAACATCCTCCCATCCTTCATTTCCTCCCTCCTGCTCTTTCTCCTTCCTTCATCCTGTCTCCATCTCTTCCTACCTCCTTCATTCTTTCTCCATCTCTTCCTCCCTCCAACATCCTCTCCTCCCTTTGTTCCCCCCTCCTTTATTCTCCCCTCTTCTTCCTTCCACCAACATTCTCCCCTCCTCTTCTCCCCTCCTCTTCATCCTCTCTCCCTCCTCTCATTCCTTCTGATTAGGACTCGCCAGGCGTTGTGGGGCTCTTCATCGTCTTGAATGTTATTAGCCAATCAGAATGTGGGATTATGTTGTCATTAACCAATCAGGGTGTGAAACTACGACATGTCACACCAATTGGCCTGTCATTAACCAATCAGAGAAGACTCGTCTTGGAGTTCATTCAGGGAGAACATTGCAACCACTATCATCACCACCACAACCACCATTATTACCACCACCACCATCATCTGCTACTACCACCACCACCACTATCATTACCACCACTACCATTATCACCACCACCAACACCAAATAAGTGGCAAAAAAAAATTAACCACCATCACCACCAACAACGACAACTACTACACTACTACGACCACCACCACCACCACAACAACCACTATCATCACCATCACTACTACTATTGCCACCTACATCACAACCACTACTGCCACAACCACTATCACTGTTACCACCATCACTACCACTATTACCACCACAGTCACTACTACTACTACTTATACATCTGCTACTACCACTATTACCACCATCATTACACTCATAAATACCACCATTACCACTATTACCACCACCATCACTACTACTATTACTACCATCACCACCACTAATACTACCATCATCACTATCACTGTTACCACCATCACTACCACAACTACCACCAGCACAACATCAACTACCAGCACCATAACTACCACCCCAAAACCAAGGGTCTTTCACGCATCAATATGTCTTTCTTCAAGTATCCATCAAGAGACGCTTCTGTGTGAGTAATGATCTTTTCCCGAGAGAGAGAGAGAGAGAGAGAGAGAGAGAGAGAGAGAGAGAAGGCGAGTAAGAAAAGGAGAAGAATATTAAGAGAAAGAAAGAGAGAGAATGAATCAGAAAGAGTAAGAGACAGAAACAAGGAGAGAAAGAGAGGATACACAACAATAATAAAAACTTGCCTCAAGACGACCGCTGTCAAGAAGTTCTGACATTTATATATTTTTTCCGTGGTGAGCGCCGGAGAGATATATTTACAACTCTCAGGCGACAACAGACCTTGAAAATGAATATTTCTGTGGTGAGGGAGAAAATCTTTTGCCGTGTACCGGTATGTATTTAAGGAATGTTTTTTTTTTTTGCGTATATGTACCTTTAAGGGGAATGTTGTTGGTTTTTTGCGTATATTTACCTTTAAAGAAAATATTTTGCGTATGTGTGTATTTAAAGGGAATAATTTTGCGTACATTTTCATTTATATTTTATTTTATTTTAATTTTTTTTGTGTATATGTGCAATTAAGGCTATTTTTTTGGCTTATGTGTACGTTTATGGGAAATATTTTTTTGGCGCATATACAAAATTAAGGAATATATGTTTGTGTATTTCTATATCTACAGATGGAAATTTTATTCACTTCGCATTTCTCTGCGTTAAGAAAAATATCCTTACCTTTATCACGCATCTACTGGGATTATCTCTCCTTATTTCGCTGTGGAAATACTGGAAATACCCTCGGCGTTACGTGGCCACGGCTCGGGAAATGTCTCCATTCATATCCTATCTGTCAACTAAGGTAATATTTATGCATCACCGACTTCGGAAATAGTAGAAATTCCTATCATGATTTCTTAGGGTCATGGAAATATTATTATCTATATGATAATACTTTAATCCCAGCCTTCAGCTCAGAGGGATTGTGGAAGCATGATAATCTCTCTCTCTCTCTCTCTCTCTCTCTCTCTCTCTCTCTCTCTCTCTCTCTCTCTCTCTCTCTCTCTCTCTCTCTCTCTCTCTCTATATATATATATATATATATATATATATATATATCATATATATATATATATATATATATATATATATATATATATATATATTTTACAGGTACAAGTTACGGGTACAAGTACAAAATAATTGAGTATCGTACGAATATACATGACACCTCCGTATACACCCAATTATATTTATCTTAAGAGCTTCATCTACGTCAAAAGCCTGACTCTCCGTATAAGAACATAAGAAAATAAGGAGTCTGCAATAGGCCGGTTGTCCTGTGCATGGCAGCTTCTGTCGAGAGTTACTACCACTCTCTATCATCCATGAATCTATCTAGCCTCCTTTTAAAACTCTCCAGCGTTCCAGCACTTACTACAAAGTTACTAAGCTTGTTCCACTCGTCCATCACCCTATTTGTGAACCAGTTCCTTCCTATCGCCCTCCTAAACCTAAACTTATCCATCATGTTACATCATGTTACGTCATCGTCCGTAAATAAAGAGATCTAGGCCTAGTATCCGTCTCGTTCCTGTGAAGAGTTGATATAAACAGAATACCAATAGGGAAATATAAATAATAGGATAGACTTTTTTTTGTTACGCCAGATCAGATTTTGTAGATTCTGATCCCATGAATATTAATATGTGCAGTTTATTGGGATATATATATATATATATATATATATATATAT
>CAUDMG010001990.1:995000-1015000 GCA_958450375.1 Homarus gammarus
AACATCAACAAGAACAACACCACTACCACCATCATCATCATCATCATCATCATCAACAAGAACAACACCACCACCAACATCAACAAGAACAACACCACTACCACCATCATCATCATCATCATCAACTTTACCTTCTTGATAATATAATACAGGTAAAATATGGCCGCCGGGCGTTAATCATCTTAGGTAAATTAATTTATTGCAAATTCTCTCCCCCAAAGTTTTTTTCATTAGCGTTTTGTGTCTTAATTTCAGGCGGGGAATTATCGAGGTAATATTTTCCATTTTGGTTTGCAATCTTGCAAATCATATGCATGGGGAATTATGCTTGCATTTCATTAAGCGTTTACGCCGGTCTTATGGTTCTGGGCGTATGATTTCAACGCCTTTTTTATGTATGTTTATTGTCTTGTTTGATTTATGTATTAAATATTATATATTCTGGGTATTTTTTGTAATTTATCTTTTATACTTACTGTACGTGGAGGTTTACGCATACCTTTGACTATATTTACCTGAGGTAATTTTGTTATTTTGTATTTTCTGTCACTAGTATTTTCTTGAATTCTTAGTATATATTGTTATCTTTGTAGTTTGCTGTATTCTGTAAGATTTAAATTTATTTTTGTATTCATATTATTCAAGATGTGTTTTTGGGTATACGCCTATATCATTTGTTATATACTGGTACTTACGGTGTATTTATTGTATTATTAATATGTAATGTTTCTTGTTCATCATTTTTGTATTTTCACTGTAATCTGAAGGTTTGGGTAAATCTTTGTGTTTTGACTATTTGCTCCGTGTTTTCTTTTACAATCTGAATTTCTGTTATGTGTTAATCATATAACATGTATTCTTGTAATTTACTATTTATGAAATTTTATTCCCTGGTTCCCACTGTAATATGTGAGGCTTAGCATACCTCTTTATTATTATTATTATTATTATTATTATTATTATTATTATTATTATTATTATATACATATGATTTTTTCCTGACATTTCGCTTTATTTATCCAGCTGTAAATGGGTACGGTACCTAACTTTACCACTAGGGAAATGAAGGCTGTCTAGTGCAGTACCTTCTTAATGTACCAAATGCTTTATGTTGCAAGACGTATCCACACTGTCAGGACCCACGTTTACTCCTTTCTGAAACTATCTTCATAATATTTTCCTCAATATTATATCACAACATCTAACTTAGAGATCTATGTTAGCTTCCTGTGTGCATGATAGTAATGTGATATTAATCTTCATTCCTCTGTTTACGTACTAGAGAATAGCTACTAATCTCAATAATACGAGTATATCAACTCGGAGGCTATACTCGGATTATTAGTTATATGCTTATGATATATGTATTTTGAGTATGTTTATTTTCATGATAGTGGATACCCCCCACCCCCTCTATATATATATACTTTACGCGGTTAATGTAACCCTGAGGGTCCCGCATAAAGTGAGAAACGCGTAAAGTGAATAACATAACATATGGGATTAATTGAAATGGAGTCCGGGCCGATCCCCAAACTCCACTTTTTGACGACGCACAACTATGTTGTAGTAAAAATATTATCTTAACTTTATGATGGTATGCACACACAATTAATAATTAAGAGAAATATCAATAATATTAGGTTTTTTAACACTTACATTCGTAGAAAAAATGGCTGGGCACACGGGGATGGGCGGTTGGTTCCGAGGCAGAGGGCAGATTATTGGCCCTCACCTGTGTCACTTGTATCAATTGTATCACTATCCACCACAGAGGCTTGCAGGGCCTCTTTGTCAAACTCCCCAAAGTCCATATAAGTCCATATCCTCACCATAATTATTACTATCACTGACTTGGGCCGGCTGTGGTGGGTGGCGGGTGAAGAACTGGTAATGTTTTGATGACTGGGCGACCTTGTGCGCACCATGTTCGCGCCGCTTACACAACATGGCGGATGGCGGGAGGTTTGGATCCAAAAATGGCGCGGCTCGCCAGCCGCTCTCCGCGTAAAGGGGTACACGCACCGCGGAATGTGAGCATCCTGGGTTCCGGCAGGGCACCGCGTAAACGTGGAAACGCGGAATTTGGGACAGCGTAAAGTGAGGGTTAACGTATATATATATATATATATATCTTGATAAAATCACACGGGAAAATGGAAACAACGGAGCACCTTAGCTTTCGTCTTTATTCAAGACATCTTCATCATCTTCATCATTTCCATTTTCCCGTGTGATTTTATCAAGATTTATCTTATCCACGTTTTCATTGTGGATTTACATGAAATATATATATATATATATATATTTTTTTTTTTTTTTTTTTTATAGCCCATCCGGGCACAAGTCACTGACCCACTTTGGGGCCTGGGGGGGAAGAGGCGAAAATAGAATAATAATAATAATAATGATAATAATAATAATAATAATTCATAGGTCTAGGCCGTGTTTCTCAATTTTGATCTTTTTTTCATTCTTGTATTTCTTTATTATTATTATTTTATTATTACAGAATTATTGTTATTATTATTATTATTAATTTTTATTATATTTTATTATTATTATTATTATTGTTATCATTATTATTTTATTTTGGTGTATTTTTTATTAAAATTTTTAGTTACTATGAATAATTATTATTATTATAATTATTATTCTTATTACATTTTCGCCCCCTAGGCTCCGATGTGGGTCAGTGATCTATGCCCTGGTGGGCTAATCCCTGTTTAAAAAAGAAAAAAAAAAAGAAAAAATGCCCCACAAAAAAAACTTTCGGTTTTCAGAGCTTTTCGGTTGTCAACATATATATATATATATATATATATATATATATATATATATATTTATATTTATATTTATATTTCATTAACCCAATAAAGCACGCGGGTTGAGGTGTATATATATATATATATATATATATATATACATATATATATATATATATATATATATATATATATATATATATATACATATATCTATCTATCTATCTATCTATCCATCCATCTTATTATGCCGTCTCTTAATTTACTTTAATATCCAGGTTCTAGGCATAACCAAACAAAAAACAGTGAAGTAAATCAAAAGGGGATAAAAATAAATAAAGTAAACCTTTAAGATTTTAATTAAATTAAATATTAACACAATAAAGAGCATCATAGGCTGTCACAACAAATTGATTCACTTTCGAAACTTTTAAGACACAAATGATACTATAACATCGAAACATCAAAAGAACTGCTTAAATGTATAGAATAAAAATAAAGCACTGTATTATGTTAACACTACATAAACATAAAATAACTAACACTGAAATTAACTATCGTAAAACAACACTGAATTACTTAAATGTAACTAAGCAAGCACTGATGGACACATAAGAGACATGAATAGGTACTCACATAGATATACCACATTGGTGGCGACAGGAACAACACAGAAATAAAATAAAGTGTAAGTAACAGGTGACGGGTGTCACTCAAATGAACGTGGACTGAATGACAAGAGGAGTGGACTGAACTCCGTCTGCTGGTGTGTACTATATATAAGGTCAGCGCCCACCAGTGCGACACGCCGGTGAAACATGGGTCGTTTAACGATGCAGATGGTCGTTAGAGAGACAAAGAATGCTTGTTACAATACTAAATGAAGAAATAAGATGGGTTTGAACAAATAATGACAGTTAAAACCTTGACAGCACAGGGTAAGGTGACTAGAATATATAATAGTAAATATAACACATCATTACAGGAATAATATGGAACAACATTGAAGCATGTTATAAAAAATAATAAAAAAATACGACACGGTCGTAACAATATATATATATCTATATATATATATATATATATATGTGTATATATATAATTGGCCTAGTCACCTGTGCTGCATTATTGCAGAGTAACAAGTAAGTCTCATTCGATCTCAGACAGGGTTAGATAGGGCAGTGATAAAGTAAACTAGAGCTAACAGTGAGTTCATTTCAGGGTTTCCGTGAGAACCCACTTGACTGAAGTTGACTGGAGTTGACCTGAGATTGACTGCCGTTTGAGACTGCCGTTGAGGATTGAGGGTGGCGATTGTCGCCATTGGACCGATCAAAGTAGGCCTGTCACTGTTTAGCGGGGTAGCAAAGGATCTCTTGAGTGAACGAGTGCTCCCGACAACTAAACGACACGGGACGCTAAAGCTTCTCTCAACTGTACAAGGTCTGATTGGCTCACTCCCGTCCGCTTTATGGACGCACTGGGAGTACACTGAGGCTATCTGAGTAGACTAATGGTCACACACTGAGACCGTGAGTCTAGGTCTCTAGGAGATACCTGGAGGAACATTTTCCCTCCCTTATTACGGGTGTAATTTAATAGTTTCTAGATAATTTTGATAATATTGTTTTGAATGTTTGTGCCATCAAGTGGAACCAGAGTGATACTGTGATTTGATTCTTTTAATGCCTCTGATTGTTCTTCATAATTCTGATCTCAGGTATAACCTTGTTCCCCAGAGTAGTGGTTAGGTTAGGTTAGGAAGTGTGCATCTGTTGGGGTGCTATAATTTTGTTGAGTGCCCTTAAGGCCTATTCATTGTAGAGTATTTAATTTCATATTTTATTACCATTTCCTTAGTGACTGATATAATTTTGTTGAGTGCCCTTAAGGCCTATTCATTGTAGAGTATTTAATTTCATGTTTTATTACCATTTCCTCAGTGACTGATATAATTTTGTTGAGTGCCCTTAAGGCCTATTCATTGTAGAGTATTTAATTTCTCATTTTTATTACCATTCCTCAGTGACATATAATTTTGTTGAGTGCCCTTAAGGCCTATTCATTGTAGAGTAGTTAATTTCTTTTTTTGGTACCTAAGTGACTGATATTATTGTGTGAAAGCCTTTAAGGCCTGTTTCATGTGTGCACGGAACAGTTCTTATTACTTCAAATTTATTGTTGCCTGAGGTTCTAATAATTTTTATATCATGTATAACTTTTATTCCCCAGAGTAGTGTTTTAAGTTCAAGTTAAGAGGTGCGCATATTGGTGTACCATTATTGGATTGTGTTTGTAGTGTTGGAGGGAATATAAGTGTCTAAATGTAACAGTGTGTCTCATTCATCCCAGTCACAGATGCTATCCTTCCACGGGTCACGGACAATTTATTTTGTTTAGTAGTTTTAAGTGTTCTTGTGCTGGTTCGGGATTTTTCTCAAAGGGGCGCTTCCACTGCCATTACCATCTATTAATTTTAAATAAACCCCAAGTCAAGTGAGAAATTAAAGTCCAGTAAATTCCGACCGGTTACATATATATATATATATATATATATATATATATATATATATATATATATATATATATATATATATTGAAGAATGGCATCGTTTGATTTATCATATATTAGATACTTGCCAAACCCTCGCTATATGTTAGTTATAAACTGTATTTTCACTATATGCAAATGTCTGTTCTTTTTACCATATCTTTTGGTATATTGTTTGTCTATAATATAACTAATTTATATTTCAATCTGACATTTCTCTTTAATATATGATCTATGTTGTATATTATTTCCCATCACTGTATTATTATCTCCAGGTTAATATATAAATTCTTCACTTTATTATACCAATGTGATGTACAGTAATATGTCAGTTCCCAGTTTATGATATACCTATATGAGAGTATACTAACAGTCTGACACACACACACACACACACACACACAGCTGACATTTTACATCAAGCCAGTGTAAACGTCAGCACAGAGATGAATGACCCTCTTCATGAATTTACATCCACAGTTTGGCTAAAATTGTCCTATTGGGATTGAGGGATAGATGTTGGGTAGAAAGGGGTGAGAGAGAGAGAGAGAGAGAGAGAGAGAGAGAGAGAGGATTACAGGGAATAGAGAGGAGTGGATGGTGGAATGAGGGAGGAGATGAGAAGTAAAACCTAAGGGAGGGAGGGGAGGAGAGAGGAAGGAAGGAGTGAAACAACAAAAGAGTGAAGATTGGAGGAAGTGAAGAGAAATTCATTAATCCCAGAGTAAATCCGCCTCACCCTGCTGTCAGAATATAATCCTTCATGGTGGGTGTTGGTGAGCTGCACACACCACCAACTTCTCCTCCTGCTACTAGTGAGTCACTTAGAACCAAACATACAAGCTCAAAGTACGTGTGTGCGGGCGCTTGTGTGTGTTTTTTGTTTGACTTTGACAGTGTGTTTATGGACCAAAATATCAGTGTTAAGCTAATTTTTTGTAACCTGTAAATGAGAGAGAGAGAGAGAGAGAGAGAGAGAGAGATAATTGTGTATTCACGACAGAATCATCAAGGGACTACAGTACACAAGTAATAAGACACTCACACCCATCAACTAACACATCATCCACCCACTCATCCCTCCACCCAACACACACAAACAAACTATTTTACACAAGTGATGACGCTCGTGTGATGTCCGATTCTAGTTGAACTAATCAGAGAAAAAGACCACGTTTATTTACCATTTCCTAACATACCCACCAGTTTACCATCTCTTAAAATAAATTACTAAAATAGTTTAATATGTAATCGTCATCAGCAAAGAGAAATAAGATAATAATTAAAATGTTTTTCTTGTGGTTATATCGGCAACATTATACACCCAATGTTATTAAAAAAATAACTAATGATGTTTATTTCATGGCGTGCGTGTGATTAAGCTAGCTCCCACGGGTCTGTTTTTTAATAAACAGTCGAGGTCCGAGGCCTCAACACTTCATTATATACGAGTTTTAATAAGTGGTGGAGTGGCGTGGGTGTTGGGTGAGGCTTTACTGAAGTTAAAGTTTTAGTCTTATAATTTTCTTCTTTAATTATACACTGACACTAGTTTAAGGGACGACCTGGGCTTGGGTTCTCAAGGTGGTCATAAGTTGAATGTTTCTCGTAAGTCAGTGATGATGTGAGGATGGACTTAACTAGTTGGTTTAAGATTAAACACAGGTATATCGTATACTGGGACTCTGACCTTTAATTAGATACGTTCATTTAGCATCAATTAGGAAGTAAATTTAAGGCAGACATTTTTAGTGCAAATATATTGTTTTTGTTTACCGTATCTAGTTAAGGGACGAGTCTTATCATTATTGTTAATCCTGCCTTCAACTGCGGGTTAGGTCTGTCTGTCTGTCTGTCTGTCTGTCCATAGAGTAACTTAAGAACAAGTTTGCAGATATCCACCAAACTTAGTAGGTGTGAGCAACATGTTATAATGTCTACGTTATTAACTTTTGGTGTAAATCGCGCTAAAATTTTACCAAGTGCTGCCACGGTAAAGGTTTGTGCAATAAAAACACATCAGGGATATTAGGAGTTAAATGAAACAGTACCACGAGACAGCCTAGAGCGGTGAATACATTGATATACATCATCAACAACACCACTCGTTTAATATTTACCCTGCCAAAGTTACGGTTTTCGGGCTGTGTTTACCTCCGCTCACATGATATTTCAGTACAGTATACATTACATCTCAACGTTCTTTCAATGTTACATCTTAGGTCAACAAGTTAGATGCATTTTTACATCATCATTTACGAGATACAACTTTACTTTAGGACTCAGCGATCACCTGTGGCCGTGTGGGAGGTGGTGTGGAAGGTTTTTGACGCGACTAAAGAAGTAAATTTTAATAGTGTACAGTCTTCAGTCGCGTGATGCCAGGTACAAGTCGTCACCATTAATGCCCTGTTTTGTTTCAGGGGTCTCAGTTGATTATATTATCTACCCCCTAGTATTATAAAACAACTGGAATGTAACTGACAACTCATAACTCACAACTTATAACTGATACCTTATAACTCATAAATCATAACTGACGCCTCATAATTCATAACTGACACTTCATAACTCATAGCTCTTAACTGACACTTCATTACTCTAAATTCATAACTGACACTTCATAACTCACAGCTCATAACTGACACCTCATAACTCACAACTCATAACTGACAACTCATAGCTCACAACTCATAACTGATAACTCACAACTCATAACTCGTAATTTATAACTGACAACTCATAACTCACAACTTATAACTTACACCTCATAACTTAAAATTCATAACTGAGACCTTATAACTCACAACTCATAACTGGCGTCTAATAACTCATAATTCATAACTAACAACTCATAACTCACAACTCATACCTCCTAGCTCACAACTCATAACTAACAACTCATAGCTCAAAACTCATAATTCATAATTTACAACTCATAAATCATAATTCATAGCTTATAACTCATAACTTATAACTCACAACTCATATCTAATAACTCACAATTTAAAACTCATAACTCAGAACTGACACCTGACAACTCAAAACTATAACTCTTAACTCACAACTGACACGCCAAACTTACATCTCACAACTCATAACTCACAACTTAGTTCATGGTCCTATTTTATTCAGGTTGACATTTTAAGTTTATCACTAGACCTCAGCTACAACAACACACATAAAAGTTAAGTACTTTCTACAAGCGACAGACAGACAGACAGACAGACAGACACTGTGACTGTAACAAGGAAAGAAAAAACTTTAAGAGGAATGTCATTACAGCCAACAGGCAGAAGAGGTTGGTTCGCCGTCTGTTTCTCGTGTTTCTCTTCTGTCTGTCGCGTTTACCGTGTGTCTATCTGTCTGTTACATATGTCGTCTAATTGTCTGTCTGCCTGTCTGTCTGTTTGTCACATCTCTCATAAAGGTGTTTGTTACGTCTTCCGTCTGATTGCCTGTCTGCCTCTCGTCTGTCTGCGTGTCACGTCAGGCTACAAAGATTTCTCTGAACGTGTTTTTGTTGTCCAAGAGTCGTACACTTGTGACCTTCACTCCGGATTCCCCAACACTTCTGTTAAATTGGATGTTTGTTTACATACCCTTCATCTGCTTGGGGGAGGGGACGGGAGGGGGGAGGGGAGGGTGGTCCTTTAGCTGGTAGGGGGAGGGGAGGGGGTCCTTTAGCTGGTAGGAGGGGGGAATGGGAGGTCCTTTAGCTGCTTGCGGGAGGGTAGGGGGAGGTTCTTTAGCTAGTAGGGAGGAGGGGAGGGGAGGTCCTTCAGCTGCATGGGGAGCGGAGGGGGGTCCTTTAGTTGCTTGCGGCAGGGGAGGGGGAGGTCCTTTAGCTGGTAGGAGGAGGGGAGGTCCTTCAGCTGTATGGGGGAGGGGAGGGGAGGTCCTTTAGCTGCTTGTGGGAGGGGAGGGGGAGGTCCCTTAGCTGGCATGGGGAGGGGAGGGGAGGGGAGGGGAGGTTCTTCAGCTGCATAGAGGAGGGGAGGAGGAGGTCCGTCAGCTGGTTCAATGGTCCCTTCAGCTGGTTCAAGGGTCCTTCAGCTGGTACAAGGGTCCTTCAGCTTGTTCTAGCGTCCTTCAGCTGGTTGAAGGATCGTTCAGCTGGTTCTAGCGTCCTTAGGCTGGTTGAAGGGTCCTTCAGTTGGTTCTTGAGTCCTTCAGCTGGTTGAAGGGTCCTTCAGCTGGTCTTAGCGTCCTTCAGCTGGTTCTAGCGTCCTTAGACTGGTTGAAGGGTCCTTCAGCTGGTTGAAGGGTCCTTCAGTTGGTTCTAGCATTCTTCAGCTGGTTAAAGGGTCCTTCTGCTGGTTGAAGGGTCTTTCAGTTGGTTCTAGCGTCCTTCAGCTGGTTGAAGGGTCCTTCAGCTGGTTGAAGGGTCCTTCAGTTGGTTGAAGGGTCCTTCAGTTGGTTGAAGGGTCCTTCAGCTGGTTCAAGGTCCTTCATCTGGTTGAAGGGTTTTTTAGCTGGTTCAAGGGTCCTTCAGCTGGTTCAAGGGTCCTTCAGTTGGTTCTAGCATCTTTCAGCTGGTTCAAGGGTCTTTCAGCTGGTTCAAGGGTCCTTCAGCTGGTTCAAGGATCCTTCAGTTGGTTGAAGGGTCCTTCTGCTGGTTGGAGGGTCCTTCAGTTGGTTGAAGGGTCCTTCAGTTGGTTCTAGCGTCCTTCAGATGGTTCAAGGGTCCTTCAGCTGGTTCAAGGGTCCTCATCATCCTGAAGTAGAGATTTAAGGAAATAATTTTAAAGTTATATTCTTTTTCTTATGTTTCATTCGTTTCTAATCACCCGTAAGTATGAATTGACTAGTGGTAATGGTGAATTTCTGTCTGTCTGTCTGTCTTTATGCCATTCTGTTTGTGTTTATGTATGTCTGTCTGTCTTTATGCCATTCTGTTTGTGTTTATATAGTCTGTCTGTCTGTCTGTCTGTCTTCTCGGTCTGTCTGTCTGTCTGTCATCCTATCTCTCCCTCTTATCCCCATTCTCATACCAATTTTCTCTCTCTCTCTCTCTCTCTCTCTCTCTCTCTCTCTCTCTCTCTCTCTCTCTCTCTCTCTCTCTCTCTCTCTCTCTCTCTCCTTTAACTCACAACATTCAACACTGTTATTCTCCCTACCTTCTCCACCCTCCTCACTCTCGCCTTACCTCTTCTACCTTTTTCCTTCACTTTCTATTGCTCTCCACCTCCCTCCCTCTCTCCATCCCTCCCTCCCTCGCTGCGGGGTACAATAATATTTAACCCTACTTCCTTGTATTTAATACTCACTGGGGCCACAAGCAGGTAAGAGTATTATATAAGTTAAATTAAATGGCCTGTGCCCAATGCCATTAACGAAATTTAAGAGGCTTGTGTCGATTGCCATTTGCACAAGTTAAAAGGCTTATATCGGGTGCCTGTTAAATGAATTAGATGGCACTTTTCTAGCGTCATTTATGAGAGTTGAAAGGGTGTTATTCAATGCTATATATATTAGTTAAAAGACCTTCCTCTAATGCCATTTACACGAAGTAAAAAGTTGTGCCATTAAGCGATTTACGGCGCTTATTGCAGGGATCGTGTAGGCATATCTTAGTATACGAAGTCTGTCTTTTTCAAGGAGTACAACAGCAACGAGCGTTTGTGTTTTTAATTTCTGGATATAACTATTAAGTACGGACTCGTGTGCACTATTCCGGTAGGTAATATTACTAAATGAAAAATGAACATTAAACAGTTTAATATCTGTAATACTGCAACACAGAATTGGACAATAAGCAGTTTAGTGTGTAATATTAAACATAATAATAAGCAGTTTAATGTATAATATTATTGCATGTAGAAATGAATGATAAGCAATTAAATGTATAAAATTTGGAATATTGTAATAAATTGAACAGCTGAATAGCAGGGCATACATTATGCAAAGGCGACCTGTCCGGTCTTCTGGGACATTCCTTGACATTGAGTCAAGCAGCTCGTTAACTTCGGGTGTGGTTGTTGTGTTGGCGACAGCTTCTACACATTCACGCCAAGGTGGCTCTTGGGCCGGATATCCTCGTTACACGAGGGGCAACCATTATTATATTATGCAAGATAAAACAAAATGAATAAACGAGTCATTATTATTATTATTATTATTATTATTATTATTATTATTATTATTACTGATAGACGGACGGGAGAGCCGAGAGACTATGTGTGGTGATTCGGGTTGGTTTCTAAGAATAATAACAGGAATAATGATTGGAATGGATGAATAAGGGATGATTGAATAGGGAAATGCAAGGAAAAAAGAAAAGAAGACATAGACAAAAGAGGGTTAGATAAATAAATACTAGGGGAATAAAGTGGAGGAATGAAAATTACGAAGACGAAAGACAAGGAAATGAAGAGTCAAGAGCGATGGAAAATACAAGGAAAGAAAAGAAGAAAGAGAAGGCAAAAGAAATGAAGATAATATGAAAAAAGAAGAATGGAAAATAATATGAAATGAAATACAACAAAGAAAAAGTAAAGGACAATATTTCAAAACAAGAGAGAAATGAAGACAAGTGAAAGAAAAAAAACGAGAAAATACGCGAAAGAAAACTGAGACTAAAAATAATTCTGAAGAAGGAGGCGAAGATGGAGGGCGAGCCATTAATCTCAGGTAGAAGGTAACACGGCGGAGCGTCTGGGCGGACAAGTGACAGGTGATCCACTCCTTCGCCACCACTCAGGTATCAAGCATCAATATTATGACATGATGGAGTGCCTAGAACAACGTGTGTGTGTGTGTGTGTGTGTGTGTGTGTGTTATGTTAATCCTAAAACGTTTGTAAAGCCTTCTCTTTTGGAGTATTCTGGGAGTATTTGAAACAACTGTGTATGACCCGGGTTAACCTTTTCCTGGAACGACTGTATATTTGTTCGTTTTTTTAGGCTCTTGTGCTTTACTGGTAGACGTGGAATGTTTTTTATTTTTATTTTTAATCATAGAACCTTTGTAAGCCTTTTCTGGAGGTTCTGGATTCTTCTAAAAGACCTTTCATTCTTCTGGAAGTACTGTACTTTCGCCACAGAAAGTGTCTACAAGGTGGGGTCCGATGGATATTATGGTGAACACTGCGGCTCCTGTTGTCTCGGTAGGGTTGTCAATATCCTTCGTCCGTCGTGTCATATTGTATACCCTAAAATTTGCTGATACTTTTTGTATCGAGTGTATCCGGGACATGTTTGTTAAGGTCTGGATAAACTGGTAACGACTGTGTACCTCTTCAGGCTCTCGTCTTCTACAGATCAGTCTGGCACACTTATTGTAGCTAATCCCTCAACACTTATAAACATCTTTTCCTGGTCGTTTGGAAGCTTCTAAATGAATTCTCAATCTGGAAGTAACTGGGACAGTTGTGTATAATCTGGATGAAGCTTCTCCATGAATGATTATACTTCCTCTGGACGTCACCTTTTGAAAGTGTACCTGGAACACTTATTTTTAATGACTCAAAATCCTTTATAAGACCTGTTAATAGGAATTCCAGAGATTTTTACGTGTCCTCTTATTCTAAAAATACGTCTTTACACTCTTGTACTACGCCGCTGGCCCAGGAAAATTCGCGCATTAATTATTCTGGAAATACCTGAAATATCCATAAATTTAGTTATATCTAAAGCTCTTTAAAGCAATCTGTGCCTGGTGACACTTACTAACAAGTTAATTTTTTGTACTAGAACTAACTAGATCGTTTATACACCTCGGAATATCTTTGATTTTGTGATGAACTCGCATATCTAAAATTCTCTATTAATAATGATTCTATAAATATCTGGAAGTCTGTGTGTGTGATTACAATTCTGAAAACTCCTTAAAGAACTTTTGTATGTTTCGTGGTTGAGTGACATTATAAGCTCCATATTTTGGTGATTACATAAACTGGAAGACCCATAATGACTCGGAAAATGACTAGAACACCTTTATGATGATTCTGGAATGGATTTGAATACCTGTGTTTTAGAGTTTTTGGAAGCACCCGGAATAATTTTTGTTAATTATTCTGTAAATACCTGGGGGTGAGGATTCTGGAATACCTGTTGCTGATTTTGAAAGACCTGCAGTTGGTGATTCTGAAAGACCTGTAGTTGGCGATTCTGAAAGACCTGAAATAAATGATTCTTAAAGACATAAATTAATGATTCTGGAGTATCTGTATAGGTAAGTATCATAGAATCAATACTGTAACCTGTAACCAAGGATGATGATGACCATAGTGATGATTTCTGGAACAAATGAACGCATGAAATGTCTCTGATGTTTGTAAGGAAACAGAGGAGGTAACAGCTGTGGTTGTTGATGCAGGAAACATAACAGTGAGGCCCTTTTGTTATGCTTCCCAAACATCAACAGTGTATCTCTGTTGCTTTTCAATAGGGACTTCCTTTTGCCTGGCTTGAAAACATAACACAAGGCTCTGGTGGATTACCTGCACTGTTTTACTCCTTTGTACTCCTTTCTGTGTATGCGTGTGTGTGTGTGTGTGTGTGTGTGTGTGTTTATACATACACACATACACACACACACACACACATACACACGCACACACACACATATTTACTCACCCTAGACTACCCTTTGAGATATAAACAAAGCCTCCAGTCTTCCATCTCTGACAATGACAAAAAAGTCCTTCATTTTGTATTTATTTTTTTTTCTAGTTATGGTTCCATTCTGTTCTTTGAACTTGTAACCGTGAAGCTGCCTTTTTTGTAGGATTTTTCTCACTTTGTTTTTGTTTTTAGGGGGTGAAGGGAGGAGAGGTTAGGATCAAGGCCCTCAATATATTTTTGAAGTATTTGTGGTTTTTTCTGTTAATGGTAATCGTTGTTTCGTTCTTGTGAGGTCTTTAGAACAGGTGTATCTGACCCCTTGCCTCGTGTGTGTGTGTGTCGTGTGTGTGTGTGTGTGTGTGTGTGTGTGTGTGTGTGTGTGTGTGTGCGCGCGTTAGGTCTTTCTGGTGTTGACGAAGGAAAATATCTTCTTATTTTTGAGATAGTTAAAAGGGGAAAGTCTGAAGTTAACGATCACGATGGGCACCATGTGATGACCGCCTCTCTAGCTACGACTTAGAATTTTAACCTTAACCTGTACTTATAAGTTTGACCTTAACCATTCTCAGAAATTTGACCTTAATCTGTACTTATAAGTTTGACCTTAACCATTACGTAGAAATTTGACCTTAACTCAGCCTGCTCTTCAGAACTTGACTTTATCTTAATCAATGCTAAGAAGACGTAACCTTAACTGTGGAGTATATTTCTTCTTCAAAATTAAATTAAGTCACTCTCAGCCAACCTCGAGGCCACACACACACACACACACACACACACACACACACACAGATAAATAGAAAGACACAGAGATACAGACACAGACATACAGACGCAAAGACAGACAGACAAACAGACAGACCAATAGACAGAGAGGATTGACAAAAAAACAGAACAGTGGCTTTTGGATAAAGACTTAACCTCTTTTCTCCTTTGACCATAAATACTGCAACAGATTCTCTCTCTCTCTCTCTTTTTCTTTTTTGATGTTGTTTTATACACGTGTTTTGTTTTTGTTTTGGCGGAGGGAGTGGTGCAAATACAAAACATTTTTACGTATGTTGGAGCACAAGGGAATTCTTCTCTACCCTTCTGTTAGAATTAATAGTATTTGACAATGTGTTTTAAAGGTTCAGTTCAGAGGTGGTGTGATGTTGTTATAATGCTGATTGTGTTGTGTTGTTTTGGGGGTGTGTGGGGTGAGAGTGTGGGGGTGAGGGGTATGTTGTGTTGGAGGGTGGGAGTGTGATGTGTTGTGTTGGGGGATGGGAGTGTGGGGGTATGTTGTGTAGGGTTGGGAGTTTGATGTGTTGTGTTAGGGTGGGGGTGTGTTGTGTTGTGTTGTATTGTAAAGGAGCGGGCAATAGGATAGAAGGGATTGAGATAACTCTTATCTCAGTCCACTCAGTTAGTCAGTCAGTCAATCAGCCAATCAATCACTCAAGTCAGTCACCCAAGAAAGGCTTACTAAGGGATGCTGTCGCAACTTAAAAATGGATGACAGAGTTCCTTCCTCGAAACAGAAAAACAATAACGTGGTCTTTTGTTCACTTGGTCTCCTGAGAGAAGGAGAAGACGGTGGGGAGGGAGTGAGGGAAGGAGAAGACATAGGGGAGGGAGTGAGGGAAGGAGAAGACATAGGGGAGGGAGTGAGGGAAGGAGAAGACATAGGGGAGGGAGTGAGGGAAGGAGAAGACATAGGGGAGGGAGTGAGGGAAGGAGAAGACATAGGGGAGGGAGTGAGGGAAGGAGAAGACATAAGGGAGGGAGTGAGGGAAGGAGAGGACATAGGGGAGGGAGTGAGGGAAGGAGAAGACATAGGGGAGGGAGTGAGGGAAGGAGAAGACATAGGGGAGGGAGTGAGGGAAGGAGAAGACATAGGGGAGGGAGTGAGGGAAGGAGAAGACATAAGGGAGGGAGTGAGGGAAGGAGAAGACATAGGGGAGGGAGTGAGGGTAGGAGAAGACGTAGGGAGGGAGTGAGGGAAGGAGAAGACATTGGGGAGGGATTGAGGGAAGGAGAAGACATAGGGGAGGGAGTGAGGGTAGGAGAAGACGTAGGGAAGGAGTGAGGGAAGGAGAAGACATTGGGGAGGGAGTGAGGGTAGGAGAAGACGTAGGGAGGGAGTGAGGGAAGGAGAAGACATAGGGGAGGGAGTGAGGGAAGGAGAAGACATAGGGGAGGGAGTGAGGGAAGGAGAAGACATTGGGGAGGGAGTGAGGGAAGGAGAAGACATAGGGGAGGGAGTGAGGGAAGGAGAAGACATAGGGGAGGGAGTGAGGGAAGGAGAAGACATTGAGGAGGGAGTGAGGGAAGGAGAAGACTTAGGGGAGGGAGTGAGGGAAGGAGAAGACATAGGGGAGGGAGTGAGGGAAGGAGAAGACATAGGGGAGGGAGTGAGGGAAGGAGAAGACATAGGGGAGGGAGTGAGGGAAGGAGAAGACATTGGGGAGGGAGTGAGGGAAGGAGAAGACATAGGGGAGGGAGTGAGGGAAGGAGAAGACATAGGGGAGGGAGTGAGGGAAGGAGAAGACATTGGGGAGGGAGTGAGGGAAGGAGAAGACATAGGGGAGGGAGTGAGGGAAGGAGAAGACATAGGGGAGGGAGTGAGGGAAGGAGAAGACTTAGTGGAGGGAGTGAGGGAAGGAGAAGACATAGGGGAGGGAGTGAGGGAAGGAGAAGACATAGGGGAGGGAATGAGGGAAGGAGAAGACATAGGGGAGGGAGTGAGGGAAGGAGAAGACATAGGGGAGGGAGTGAGGGAAGGAGAAGACATAGGGGAGGGAGTGAGGGAAGGAGAAGACATAGGGGAGGGAGTGAGGGAAGGAGAAGACATAGGGGAGGGAGTGAGGGAAGGAGAAGACATTGGGGAGGGAAGGAGAAGACGTAGGGGAGGGAGTGAGGGAAGGAGAAGACTTAGGGGAGGGAGTGAGGGAAGGAGAAGGCATAGGGGAGGGAGTGAGGGAAGGAGAAGACATAGGGGAGGGAGTGAGGGAAGGAGAAGACATAGGGGAGGGAGTGAGGGAAGGAGAAGACATTGGGGAGGGAGTGAGGGAAGGAGAAGACTTAGGGGAGGGAGTGAGGGAAGGAGAAGACATAGGGGAGGAAGTGAGGGAAGGAGAAGACATAGGGGAGGGAGTGAGGGAAGGAGAAGACATAGGGGAGGGAGTGAGGGAAGGAGAAGACATAGGGGAGGAGTGAGGGAAGGAGAAGACATAGGGGAGGGAGTGAGGGAAGGAGAAGACATTGGGGAGGGAGTGAGGGAAGGAGAAGACATAGGGGAGGGAGTGAGGGAAGGAGAAGACATAGTGGAGGGAGTGAGGGAAGGAGAAGACATAGGGGAGGGAGTGAGGGAAGGAGAAGACATTGGGGAGGGAGTGAGGGAAGGAGAAGACATAGGGGAGGGAGTGAGGGAAGGAGAAGACATAGGGGAGGGAGTGAGGGAAGGAGAAGACATAGGGGAGGGAGTGAGGGAAGGAGAAGACATAGGGGAGGGAGTGAGGGAAGGAGAAGACATAGGGGAGGGAGTGAGGGAAGGAGAAGACATAGGGGAGGGAGTGAGGGTAGGAGAAGACATAGGGGAGGGAGTGAGGGAAGGAGAAGACATAGGGTAGGGAGTGAGGGAAGGAGAAGACATAGGGGAGGGAGTGAGGGAAGGAGAAGACATAGGGGAGGGAGTGAGGGTAGGAGAAGACATAGGGGAGGGAGTGAGGGAAGGAGAAGACATAGGGGAAGGAGTGAGGGAAGGAGAAGACATAGGGGAGGGAGTGAGGGTAGGAGAAGACATAGGGGAGGGAGTGAGGGAAGGAGAAGACATAGGGGAGGGAGTGAGGGAAGGAGAAGACATAGGGGAGGGAGTGAGGGTAGGAGAAGACATAGGGGAGGGAGTGAGGGTAGGAGAAGACTTAGGGGGGGAGTGAGGGAAGGAGAAGACATAGGGGAGGGAGTGAGGGAAGGAGAAGACATAGGGGAGGGAGAGAGAGAGAGAGAGAGAGAGAGAGAGAGAGGCTGATGATAAAATGTACTGTATTGTGATGATAATAATAATAATAATAAGAAGAAGAAGAAGAAGAAGAAGAAGAAGAAAACAACAACTAGCAAAAGAGAAAAAAAACGAGAGAACTTTAGCAATTAAGTGATAAATAAATAAAACGAAGTAAGGCAAAAATATATTTTTAGGAAAATGTGTAGTTTAAAATAGAGAGAATAAATTAATAACAAAGAAAAATAGAATAATGACAAAGAAGGAAACATACAAGCAAGAAGGGGAAGAGAACAGGTAGTAACATAGAAAGTGGAATATGAGCAGGAAGAGGGGGAGGAGGAGGAGATGTAGAAAATAAAACTCACCAAGATGAAGGAGATGTCAAGTAATTAGTGATGATGATGATGGATGGTGATGAGAGGACAGTAATAAGGATGGGAGAAGGAAAGATAAAAGAGAGAAAAGACAAAATGATAAATTACGAAGGAGAGGGAAGTAATAAAGTAGAGGATAAGGAGTTAAAGCCATAAAAGGGAAGATAGAATCAATAATAACGAAATGAGAGACAACAGCTGAGGTAAATAACGACAGGTAGATTGATAACAGAAAATGGGTCTGCATGTAAACAGAAAATGGGTCTGCATGTAAACATTATATTTACACACCATGCACAAAGTTTCTACCTAAGGTAATACACAATAGTCTATATATTTCTTGATATATTCTTTTGAAAATATATATCGTGTATGTTTATGTATGTGTGTGTGTTTAGTGTGTGTATGAAATAAATAATACAATTTTCTAGCATAGTTAAGGAGGGATTCGTTTCATATTGTATTTCTTTCCGGGTAGTGACAGTTGTGTAGGTGGTGGTGATATTAATGGTGGGGAGTGGTGATGGTGGTAATGGTAGTGGTGAAGGTGGTGGTGATAGTGGTAGTGGGGAGTGGTGATGGTGGTAATGGTAGTGGTGAAGGTGGTGGTGATATTAATGGTGGGGAGTGGTGATGGTGGTAATGGTATTGGTGAAGGTGGTGGTGATAGTGGTAGTGGGGAGTGGTGATGGTGGTAATGGTAGTGGTGAAGGTGGTGGTGATATTAATGGTGAGGAGTGGTGATGGTGGTAATGGTAGTGGTGAAGGTGGTGGTGATAGTGGTGGTGGTAGTGGTAGTGGTGTAGGTGGTGGTGATATTAATGGTGGGGATTGGTGATGGTGGTAATGGTATTGGTGATGGTGGTAACAGTAGTGGTGAAGGTGGTGGTGGTAGTGGTGGTGGTAGTGGCGCTAGACGTGGACAAACAGAACGCACCAGGATCCAAGTGATGGCCGGCTGACAGAAGCTCTACTCTCCAGCTCTCCGACGTCGGTTATCACGCAGCGCCATTCCTCTCTCTCTCCGTCGCTGCCCGGCGCGGCGGTGCCATTGCTAAATGTCAGATAATTTCCTTCGCGGATGTAAGTGCCTCATCAGGCTCTTGGAGATAGCTTAGTTTAACTGATAGTGCTAGTTATATGCTTGTGTGCCTCATCTAGCTACCAAATGCCTGATGTAGATGTTAGTGCCTGTTCTAATTGCCAGGAGGTGCCATTTAAGGGATTCAAACAGTGCCTCTCCTGACAATTGGACAGTGCCCTTTGCAGCTGTTAGTACTTATTATAATCTCAGGAGACGCCATTTACAGGAGTCACACTGCATCATCTGATATTTGGGACGTGCCAGTTGTCATTGATAGCCAGTGTCAATCCACGATGTCATATAGTATCGAGCAATTGATCCTGCTGTCATTCACCATCAGAGTACGAGGAGCGACCGACAGCGACTCTTTATTGCAGTGCGCAAAGTTCGTGTTTCAGGATATTAACAGCGATGTAAGCATTAACCGTCTTATTCAATAACACTGTAAGCGTTCACCAACATATTCAATAACACTGTAAGCGTTCACCAACATATTCAATAACACTGTAAGCGTTCACCACCTGCAAATATTAATTGTAGTTAAAACGTTTACGACTCCAAATATCACTGACTTTCAAAACCAGATTTATGGTATGATTTTATTATTTATTTCGTTGTCCTGAGAGAGAGAGAGAGAGAGAGGGAGAGAGAGAGAGAGAGAGAGAGAGAGAGAC
>CAUDMG010001990.1:1020000-1172500 GCA_958450375.1 Homarus gammarus
CTGCGCCGAGCATGATTCTGCAGGCCCTTTTCTGTACCTTCTCTAGCTGACGTTGTTGGGTGGAGTTGAGAGAAGACGACCAGGCTGGTGACGCATACGTTAGTTTGGGGAGAATAAAGGCGTTGTAGATGGTCCTCAGCTCTGGCATGGGTGTCCAAAGTGACCTAAGTCATCGTAGCATGTAGAGACGGTATGAGGCTGCCTTGATTGTGTTATTTACATGGGCCTTCCAGTCAAGTTTGTTGTCTATAGTTACACCCAGGAGTTTGGCAGACTGCACCAGCTGGAGAGGATGGGCACCCACTGTGACTGCTGGGGCTTGCACTGGAGTGGTGGCGGTATTGATGTGCATGACCACGGTTTTGTGTGGTTGATGGTGACCTTGTTCTCCGTAGTCCATGCCTGTAGCCTGTCCAGGGTGCCTTGTAGCGATGAGTAGTCTGGTGCGGTGTGGTCCACTGAAACCCCCAGTGCAGTCATCCATGTACTTCCACCTGTGAGGAGTGTCCGATAGAGCGTCGTTGATCAGGATGAGGAAGCACAGTGGTCCCATCTTGGTCCCCTGGGGAACACCGCAGGTGAGGTGTTGGAATGTGGAGACCAAGCCCTGATACCTCACTGCCTGGCGACGTCCACTCAAGAAATCAGTGAGCCATGAGACCAGGTTGGTGGGTAGCCCTAGTGCAATAGCCTTGTTGATAACAGTGCAGTGGTCAACAAGGTCAAAGGCCTTCCTGAAGTCCACAAGGGCAACGGCCAGTGATGTCTTACGTTTCTGCAAGTTTTTGTGCAGAAAATCCAGAAAGTTCACCAAGCAGTGTGATGTAGAGGAGGTCCTCATATTGCCAAATTGCTGTGGATCAATTGACTGATAGATGCTGGCAAATGCCCACTCAAAAACAAAGTCCTCACAAAGTAGACTGGGTATGGGGTTAATGGCAACTGGCCTGAGGTTGTTAGGGGACTGTGGGGTGGTGACCTTGGGGATGCCGGTGACAAATGCGGTTTTTCATTCATTAGGGCATTTGCTTTGTCTGAGGGATGCATTAATAATAGAACAGCGGGGGGGTGGCAAGTTCGACTGCAAACTCCTTGTATGTTTTGAGTGGGAGGTCAATTGGGGTCGTGGAGCGTTTGAATTTAAATTTCAGGAGTTTGTTGGCGATTTCATATGGTTGAACACTGGGAGGGGGGGGAGGGGAAAGGTAAGTAAGCTGGGAGGAGAGTGAGGTCAAGACTGGGTAAGGAATGACATATGGTAGCAAAATGGTTATTAATTATCTCAGCTGCCTCCTCACTAGGTAAATGTGAGATGAAAGGAAGTGTGGGAGACTGACGGTTGAGACCACAGAGATCTTTTACCTTGGAGTACCACTGACCGATGCCGACTTCCTTGAGGCCGTGCACTTTCCTGGGATAATAAGTCTTCTTGGCAGACTTGATTTCCCTGATGACCTGGTTACGTAGACTTTTGTACAGGCGGTTGTTGGTGTAGTATGCCTTGTTGTGCTACTCAATAAGTCTTTTTATGCGGGGCGTAATCCACGGGACATCATCGGGGTGGATCCTCAGTGTTTTGGCTGGAAAGAAGTGGTGGTAGGCTTTGGTGATAGTGTCCAGGTAATTATCCCACTTGTTCTGCACATCGTCTACCGTGATCACGTCAGTCCACGGATACCGGGTTATCCATTATCCAAAACGCCGCATAGCAGAGACGGGGGTGGGTCGGTAAGTCCTGGTGGTAACTGGCGGTGGTGAGAAGGTGGGGGTAGGTGACCACAGAAGGGACAGGTGGGGGGCTGCGTCCCATGGGAGGCAGCGGCTGGGGGGGAAGGTAGTGGTTACCGAGATCAGTCATAATGAGGTCATAGGTGGCATTGCCATGTGTGGGAAAGTCTACTATTTGTGTAAGGTGGAGGTGTTGGGTGATGTCACTGATGTCTAATTCATTAAAGTCACCGCATATCAATATTTTAGCACATGGAAATCTGGATCTCAGGGAGTCAGCAGTGTCTATAATATGAGTAATCAGTACATTAGCGGTTGGTGCGCGGGGGGGGGGGGGGGGGGATGATAGCATACACAGACAATGAGGGAGGCAAGCTGGGGAGGTGGGAGTGACCTGAACCCACAAGGCTTCTACATCTTCAGGTACATTAACACCTAGGGGTGATGGTTTGAGGTCACTGCTACAGTACAGAACTACACCCCCACCTCTCATGTCCTTTCTAAGGTGGTGAAATAACTCATAGTTTTCTATGGCACAGATCTCAGGAACAATTTGCCACGCCTCGGTAATCGCCACAATACCTGCACCAACTGACTTCACTGTGACACTGACCTCCTCCAACTTGTTGCATAAAGATGACATTGGACAGCAGTAGGGATGGTAGGCTGTACCATAGTCGCGGCACTTCATAGCGAGTACACTGTCTTTCAAGTACTGGCTTGACTTTCCTATGCTTGCTCGGTGTGATGATAGGGATTCGTCTGGGAATGCGGCGACCCCGTCTGCAGCCGCGGTTGTGGAAGATACTCAGCGCCTTTAGTAGAGGGATGGTGTGGGGTGGAGGATAGCCAGCACCAGACTTCAGCCGAAACAGGTCGGTGCGACGATATCGTGCCACTGGAACACACATATTCACAAGTCTGGCACTTACAGTCACTGGCACCTTGAAAATAAGCACTGTCTACCCGTAAAAGTACTGAACTACCTTAAGTAACTACAGGTCGACGTGATAACCTTGGCTGCTGCTGAGCGCCAGGAGACACGTCCTCACTCAGTGAGGTCACTAAGGTGTGTGATGGTGGTGGTGATGGATGGTAGTGAGGCTGGTGGGTGATGGATGTTAGTGATGCTGGTGGTGATGGATGGTAGTGATGGTGGTGGTGATGGATGGTAGTGATGGTGGTGGGTGATGGATGGAAGTGATGCTGGTGGGTGATGGATGGTAGTGGTGGTTGGTGGTGAGTGGTGATGGATGGTAGTGGTGGTGAGTGGTGATGGATGGTAGTGGTGGTGGGTGGTAGTAGTGGTGGTAGTGGTGGTGGGTGATAGTGGTGGTGGGTGGTAGTGGTGGTGGGTGGTAACATAAGAACATTAGAAAAAAAGGAGTCTGCAATAGGCCGGTTGGCCTGTGCATGGCAGCTCCTGTCGAGAGTTACTACCACTCTCTATCATCCATGAATCTATCCAGCCTCCCTTTGAAACTTTCCAGCGTTCCAGCACTTACTACAAAGTTGCTAAGCTTGTTCCACTCGTCCACCACCCTATTTTAAACCAGTTCCTTCCTATCTCCCTCCTAAACCTAAACTTATCCAACTTGAATCCGTTGTTCCGAGTCCCATCCTGCTCGGATATTATAAGAACTTTATCTATATCACCTTTATTGATTCCTTTCACCCACTTGAATACTTCTATCATATCTCCCCGCACTCTTCGTCTTTCTAGGAAATGCAAGTTTAGTTTCTTTAACCTATCCTGATATGGAAGGTTTCTAAGTCCCGGAATTATTTTCGTCATTCTTCGCTGCACCGACTCTAGTGAATTGATATCCATTCCATAATAAGGGCACCAGAACTGAACCGCATAATCGAGGTGCAGCCTGACTAGCGCAAGATATAGTTGCAATAAGACCTCTGCACTCTTATTACTTACACTTCTAGATATAAAACCCAATACTCTGTTTGCCTTATTTCGAACATTAACGCACTGTTTTCTAGGCCTTAGGTCCGGGCTTACAAGTACCCCTAGGTCTCTTTCACAAGTCGACTTCTCTAGGTTGATGTTGTTAAGGCTGTATACATTGACAGTATTTGTTCTTCCAATATTGAGTACACTGCACTTGCTGATGTTGAATTTCATTTGCCATTTTTCAGACCACCCCTGCAGTTTATTTAGATCATAAGAACATAAGAACATAAGAATGGAGGAAACTGCAGCGGGCCTATTGGCCCATACTGGGCAGTCCCGTTTACACCCAACCCCTATTGCTCATATGAGCATCCAACCTATGTTTGAAGCAATTCAGCGTATTCGAGTTAATGATGATATTTGGTAACTTGTTCCATTCATCCACTACTCTGTTTCCAAACCAGTGTTTACCTATTTCACGCCTAAATCTAAATTTGTCCAATTTAAAACCATTGTTACGAGTTCGCTCCTGGTTGGATAATTTGAGTACCTTTGTAATGTCCTCTTTGTTTAGCCCTGCCTTCCATTTATACACCTCTATCAGGTCGCCCCTCGCTCTACGTCTCTCAAGGGAGTGCAAATTAAGATGCTTTAACCTGTCTCTATACTCAAGGTTCCTGATACCCGGGATTAGTCTTGTCATTCTCCTCTGAATTCTTTCCAAGGATTCTATATCCATTCTGTAATACGGTGACCAGAACTGGACTGCGTAATCCAGGTGTGGTCTCACAAGAGCAAGATACAGTTTTAGGATGACCTCGCTAGTCTTGTAACTAACACTCCTTTGTATGAACCCAAGTACTTTATTAGCCTTGTTTCGAGCAAAAACACATTGTTTACTTGGCTTAAGGTTCCTACTTATCATTACTCCTAAATCTCTCTCGCAGTCGGATTTCTCTATGGCATCGTTGTTCATCTGGTATCTGGTTTCCCTGTTTACATTTCCTATACTGAGTACTTTACATTTGTCAATGTTGAATTTCATCTGCCATTTTTCAGACCATTCGAAAAATTTGTTTAGATCCTCCTGTAGTTTTGCCGAGTCCTCGTCAGATTTGATAACACGTCCTATTTTAGTATCATCAGCAAATTTACTTATGTTGCTGTCTATGCCGATATCTATGTCGTTTATGTATATAATAAACAATAATGGTCCAAGTACTGAGCCTTGGGGAACTCCACTTGTGACGTTGCTCCAATGGGACTTAGTGCCGTTAATGCTCACTCGCTGTTTCCTGTCCTGTAACCACGCCCTAATCCATTTAAGGATGTCACCTTTGATGCCATGAGCTTCTACCTTTCTAATTAGTCTTTCGTGGGGTACTCTGTCGAAGGCTTTGCTAAAGTCGAGATATACCACATCATAATTGTGCCCCTCGTCCACTGATTCGAAAACTGATGAAAAGAATGTTAATAGATTAGTTAGGCAAGAACGTCCGCTTGTGAAGCCATGCTGGGAATCATTGATCAATCTGTGCTTCTCCAGGTGATTTCGAATAGAGTTTGAAATGATTGCTTCCAGTAATTTGCCTACTATTGATGTTAGACTGATTGGGCGGTAGTTAGAGGATAGTGATCTATCCCCCTTCTTGAAGATCGGTATTACATTCGCTATCCTCCAGGATTCTGGTACTACACCTGTTTTTAAGGACATGTTAAACAACTTTGCTAAGGGCATACTAAGCTCTTCCTTACATTCCTTTAATACTCTGGCAAATATCTCATCGGGACCAGGTGACTTATTAGGCTTTAGTTTGTCTATTTGCTTACTAACATCGTTACTAGTCACTACTATCTCACTTAATTTGTTTTCTTCACTATCTCTGAATAGAGTCGGTGCCTCGGGTATCATGTTTAAATTTTCGCTGGTGAAAACTGTTGAAAAATATTTATTCAAATTATTGCTCATTTCTCCGTCGTTATCAGTGAGCTCGCCGGAGTCTGACCGTATTGGTCCAATCTTTTCTCGTGTTTTAGTTTGGTACATTTGGTAGAATCCTTTGGGGTTTGTCTTTGCCTCCCTTGCTATCCTTACCTCATTATTCCTCTTTGCTTTCCTTATCTCGGTTTTAACCCTACTCGCCAATACCCTATAATAGTCCCGGAGGTGAATTTCGCCACGATTTATCCTTCTACCTATAGCCTTCCTTTGGCCAATGATGTTCTTTAAATAATTATTTATCCATTTAGGGTCATTGTTGTTTGATCTGAGTTTTTTGTATGGTATGTTCTGCCTTTGTGCATTAAGTAACTCACTATTTAAATTGTCGTGGAACTCGGCAATCTCAGATCTCGTTATCAGGTCGGTGTCATCTGTCAGGTTCACGGCCAAGCGCGACACCCCCTCTCTCAGCTGCCTCTTTAAACTGTCAAAGTTTGCCCTTCTGAAATCTGGTACTTTAGTGGAATTTTCCTTACGTCTGCCCTGAAAATCTAACTGGAATCGAATTTCTTTGTGATCGCTGTTTGCAAGTTCGTTCCCTACCTCGACATTGCTAATGAGGTTTTCTCTTTTTGACAAAACTAAATCCAATATATTATTACCCCGTGTGGGTTCGGTTATATGTTGACTTAGGAAACAGTCCTGGATCGTCTCGAGAAAATCCTCTGATTCTGAGTTTCCCGTAAGGTCGGTCCAATCTATTTGGCCAAGGTTAAAGTCGCCTACTATACAGACTTTGTTGTGTATGGAAGCCCTGCGCATTTCATCCCAGATAAGTCGCTCATTGACTCTGTCAAGATTGGGGGGTCTATATATTACTCCTGTGATTAATTTTTCCCGACCGTCGCTTAATTCTATCCAAATTGTTTCTGTATTCCTCTCAGTTTTTATTTCCTTATTTATTTCACACTTCAGGTTATCCCTAACATAGATTGCTACTCCGCCTCCTTTCCTGGTCTGCCTATCGGTATGGAACAGTTTGTAACCCGCAATTTGGTATTCGACTGGTAATTCACGTGTGTCTAGGTTGATCCATGTTTCAGTGAATGCAATTATATCGATTTCTTCGGTACATACCAAGGCCCTAATATCATCCATTTTGTTTCTCATACTTCTACTGTTCGCGTAATATACATTTAAGTTAGTCGTGTTCTGAGTCCTTCCCTTACCGCGTTTAGTTTTAAACTCCCTGTCTAATTTAGTTATGTCATCATTCCTAACACTATTTCCCTGTAATCTTTCGCCTTGTTTACCCGCTCCCACTGCAGTCTCCTCCACCCCCGTGCCCCTATGTTCTCTTAGCAGTTTAAAGACTTCGATATCTTTTGAACTGCCCCCTCTAGAGCCCCAGCCAGGGTTGCTACTCCATCCCTAGACAGGTGCACCCCATCCCTAGCATAAAGGTCCCTTCTGCCATAGAAGTTGTCCCAGTTGTCAATGAATGGGACTGATATTGACTTGCAATATCTGTCAAGACGGTCGTTAACACCAACTGCCCTTGACAACCATTCACTGCCAACTCTCCTTCTAGGCAGGACACCGCATATGATAGGGATCCCTCCCTTAGTCCTAATACGATCTATGGCTGCCTTGAACTTATCAAGAAGCTCCTCGCTCCTACACCGGCCAATATCATTGCCTCCTGCACTGAGGCAGATAATGGGTTTGTTCCCATTACCAGACAAGATATTGTCCATCCTGTCAATTATATCCCCCACCCCAGCTCCTGGCAAACACACCCTCATCCTATTTTTGTTTTTACCACAAAAGGCCCTGTCCATGTACCTTACCTGTGAGTCACCAACAATTAAAGTTTTTATACCTTCCTTGTCATCCCTTTCCCTGACTGTACTAACGTCCAATTCGTCTATCAAGGGACTGAACGGGTTGGTACACTTTGCTGTTGTTGTCGTTGTTGTCGTATCCTTGGTGTGCTTCTTCACCAAAAGCTTTGTCTTCCCACTACTCACAATTTTCCACTCGCTTGATTTTTCGTCAGCCACTGGCTTTACTCGTCCAGCCTCTCCTTTTAACATCGCCATCTCTTCCCTTAATTTCAAGTTCTCCAACGTGGCCCTCTCAATTTCTAACTTGGCCTTCGCCAATTCTTCAGTGGACCACTCCAGTTTGGTCAACAAACTCTCATACCCAAGACCGCACCTTGCTCTGGCCATATCTGATAATTATCCCTCCGGAGCTAACCCTGCCGTGACCTTTCCCCTCCCCTGCCCTAAATTAATCTGCCGCCCTATTTTGGTGTCATCCACAAACTTGCTTATGTCACTGCTGATCCCAGTATCTAGATCGTTTATGTAGATTATGAACAAGAGTGGGCCTAGTACTGACCCCTGGGGAACCCCACTGGTTACACGACCCCACTCAGATTTAACACCATTTACGCTGACCCTCTGCGTTCTATCGGTGAGCCATGATTTTATCCAATTTAAAACTTTCCCCTGTTAGTGGTGGTGAGAGGTGGTGGGTGGTAGTGGTGGTGGGTTGTAGTGGTGGTGATGGGTGGTAGTGGTGGTGGGAGGTAATGTCTGTTTAAATAATTGTTACAGTCATTATGATTTTATTACTTACCTGGAAAGCTTAATATATCTTCTTGTTTATTATGTTTTTCTTGTTCTTAGATCTTTAGTGTCTCAGTGACGAAGCTTGAAGCGTGTTGTTGTTAAGTCATCCCCCAAGTGGTTTAAGAGCTATTGGAATTAAGCTGCGCGCGCGCGAACAATCACCAACAATATACTGAAGAATATCTCAGTCATATAAGCACCAAATTTAACCAAATGTGACGAATGAACTAAGTATGTTGTGTATACAGCAAGCTCTTAAGTATGCTGGCAGGTCAGAGTTATAGTCACTCAATCTTAAAAAGTAGCCTCTCTCTCTCTGTCTCTCTCTCTCTCTCTCTCTCTCTCGCGCGCGCGCGCGCGATAACGTTGGAAAAAATTATCGCAGATGGATGGGATTCGTTACACTAAATTCCTCCAGGTATGTCTTTATTTATTTATTTATTTATTTATCTTATCTCAGGAACAGCTGGATAAAAACTCTTAATATTATGTATGAAGTCTTATTACAGGACCTTCATCGGTTCATAGTATAAACAAATCATAGTGAACAGTGATATATAGAGGCACCAGCGTTATAAGGGTTCCCTGTTCCCGTAACGATAGTGGAGCTGAGGCGAGGTATACTGTCCTGTCTCTGACTTCTTAAAGGTAGCTTAAGCGTCTCCGCAGTACTGTACTCAAATACGTCTGTTTCATATTAAAACTAAAAATATATAAGATCTTGTGGCCTTAGAAATCCCATTACCTGCTTTTTTGGTATAATATAGAAAGTACCTGTTTAATAATGTCTTAAATATATAAATATTTTATTAATTAGTGAAGTTTAATAAAAAAACACATACCTCTTTATCCCTGGGAGGGTTTTATTCCATATTCCTCTGATAATGTCAGAAAGGTAAGATATTACCTACTTGAAAACCGTAATATCTTCAGTGAGATCTGAAAAAGCTTTCTGCTGGGTTTCCGTCAGTGTATGTGTGTGTGTGTGTGCGCGTGTGCTGTGTGTGTGTGTGCAACCAATCCATTTCTTGTTTATTTAACCGAGAAGCGGGAGAGACCGATTCTTTTCCCCGACAAAACGATTAGCTTATGTTATTTTTTCGTGATAAATAACGTTACAGCTGTGTGTGTGTGTGTTGTTATGGTCAGGGTTCAGGATGTTTTGTTTTACGGTGTTGTGAGATGACTATAGTTTAGGGGTCTTTTCTCATGAGGTCCTTGTTCTTGTGTTTGCCTTTATTCTTGTCCTTATTCTTCCCCTGTTTTTTTGTCCTTATTCTTGTGAATATTCTTTTCCTTATCTTGTCTTAGTTCTTCCCCATGATCTTGTTCTTGTCCTTGTTTTTGTGTTTGTTCTTGTTCTCATTCTTATATTTGTTCTTGTTCTTGTGTTTATTAATTTTTTTGTCCTTGTCTTTGTCCATGTTCTTACAATTGTTTTTTGTTCCCTTTCTTGTATTTATTTTCCATATATTAAACGTCTCTTAGGTTTATTAATCTATTTTTTATCACCTTTTCATCTGTTATTTTTTGCTGCTCTCTCTCTCTCTCTCTCTCTCTCTCTCTCTCTCTCTCTCTCTCTCTCTCTCTCTTTTTATCACCTTTATCAGTAGCACAACTATAACCACCAATTACAACCACCACAGACACAAGTACAACCAACACAACTACAACAACAAAATTACAACCACTAATTACGACCAACCTCAACCAACACAGCTACAACATCCACAATCAAAACTACCAATTACAACCACCACAGATACAACCACAACCTTCACATGTACAACCACAACAATAACCAACACAGTTACAACAACCACATTCACAACCACAAATTCTGACCACCTCAGTTACAACCACAATCACCACAGCTACAACCACAGCAGACAGTGACTTTCGCGTCAGCTTCTGCCATCTTAGTTTCTTGTGGAGGGGCGGCCAAGTGTGACAGGTCGGGGCGGAAATGTGGGAGAGGAAAAGACGGGGCGAGGAAAGTGAGTAATTGTGGGGAAAGAGGAGGAGAAAGAAGAAGAGGAGGAGGGGGAAGAAGAAGAATAAGAAGAGGATGAGGAGAAAGAAGAAGAATAAGAAGAGGATGAGGAGAAAGAAGAAGAGGAGGAGGAGGAGGAGGAAGAAGAGGAGAAAAGTGAGTAAATGTGGTGAAAGAGGAAGACAAGGAGGAGGAAGATGATAAGGAAACTTAGTAATTGTGTAGGGGGTGGAGAAGAAGAGGGAGGAAGAGGAGGAGAAGGAGGAAGAGGAAGAACAGAAAGGAAGACGAAAAAAGGATAAAGGAAGGAGGAGGAGAAGGAGGAAAATAAAGTTTGACGAAAAAGAATAATAAAAAGAAGAGGAAGAGGGAAGGAGGTACTTGAGGAGCTCGACAGACAAGTGAAGCGAAAATGGAGATGGGAAATAGGCGACGGAAATGAGAGGAGGGAAGCCGTGGGAAGATAACGTGGAGACGACGAAGAGGAGGAGAATCGCTGAAAATTCTAGCAAATGGAGATAAAAAAGGCAAATACAAAAAATAGGAATATTGGGTTAAAGCAAATTTGTATAGAAAATGGGAAAATAGTTTTAAAAGGCGGCAAATTGGTTTATAAATAGGCAAATTGGTTTAGATACTGGTACAATAACTTGAAAATAGTTAACTTGGTGTGATAGTCAAATTGGTTTTAATATAGGCTAGTTGGTTTAAAATACAGGTCAATTGGTCCGAAAATTGACAAAACGACTTGGAAAAAAAGACAAATTTGTCTAAAAATTATCAAATCGGTTAAAAAATGAGAGATGACTTTAGAAATAAGAAAATTTATAGGGAATTAATCAAACATAGAAACTGGGTCAGAAATAGGCAAATTGGTTTAGAAAATGGGAAACTGGGACCGAAAAAAAGTTTTGGAAATGAAGACAATGGTTAAATTTGGTTAAAAGGGGACATAGTAAGATTAAATAAAATGGAGCACAAGAAATGGAGAAAAAAGTCGGAGTGTTTTTTCTTCAATATTTTGCCTATAGTGTAGTGATGTAATCTTGTGTGTGTGTGTATGTATGGTTCCAGGACTCTCCCACAACTGTGTACACATTCATTGCTCTTCCACCTCCCCCCCCCCCCCTTCATCCATTTCCTCCTTATCATGCAAAACAAAAAGTAAGAGAGAGGATAATGAGCAGAGAATGATAAAGATGATGGGAGGGAGAGAGACAGAGAGAGAAGGAGGGTAAAGGGGGGGGGGGGTGAACGGTGGTGAGGGTGAGGACAGGTGGTTGTGATGAGGGTGAGGACAGGTGGTTGTGATGAGGGTGAGGACAGGTGGTGGTGATGAAGGTGAGGACAGGTGGTGGTGATGAAGGTGAGGACAGGTGGTGGTGAGGACAGGTGGGTGGTGATGAGGGTGAGGACAGGTGGGTGGTGATGAGGGTGAGAACAGGTGGTTGTAATGAGGGGTAGGGACAGGTGGTTGTGGATGAGGGTGAGAACAGGTGGTTGTGGATGAGGGTGAGAACAGGTGGTTGTGATGAGGGGTAGGGGCAGGTGGTTGTGGATGAGGGTGAGAACAGGTGGTTGTGATGAGGGGTAGGGGCAGGTGGTTGTGGATGAGGGTGAGAACAGGTTACCAGATTCATTCATAGATTTTCAGACAAATATGATTTTACTCTGTAAATTGCCCACAGTGTTTCGACTACCAGCAACTCAGAGTAGGAGTTGGGTAATGGAAGTGGGGAGTCGGGAGTCGAGGGTTCCCCCCAAGTGCACAACATAGGAACTTTATTATTTAAGACCCTTCAGCAACAGCTATATCGCTTTGCACCATAAATTTCTCATTTGATATTAATAATAATAATAATGATAATAATAATAATAATGATGATAATAATAATAATAATAATAATAAAAGTATAATTATTTTTGTTTCACCATTTAACCTCCCTGTTTGTCATACACGGACTTTGTAGTTTGCTGAGACCACTTCCGGACAGCTGCCAACTGAACTTTTTTATCACATCAAGTTTTATTACAATTAATAAGTGGTGCATATTTCCTGATTGTTTTGATTGCTAATTAATCCCTTCTCTACGATGTACTTCCTATCTATTTTATTATGGCTACCGTCAGACGATTTTCTTCAGCTGAGGAATTTCCTTCTCGTAGTCAAGGAGCTAAACAAAACTTCGCTGCTTCTACAAGATATACTGTATATTGGTAGAGTGGAAGTGACGGAAACACGACTAAGAGATGGAGCTTTAATCCTGACGTTTCGTAGCAGGAATTTCATTTGAAAAAGTCTTGTGACGAAACGTCAGGACTAAAGCTCTACCTCATAGTGGTGTTTTCTTCACTACCACACTACCATCTCTCCACTATGAGCAATGTTCAAGATATACATTCAAATGAATTCACAATCCATATTTACATAAATGCCCTCTTTTGCAAAGGAACACATTACTTAGAACAATATTTCATCCCCCTTTTCATCATATATGAACTTTATTTTCATCAGGCCAGTGCTAGACGATTACACCTAGCTAAAGTGTTGGTTTTGTCAAAGTGTTATTATGCAATGTATTCTCTCCCAGACGATATACACTCCCCCCCCCCCCCCCCCCACAGAAGGAGAACCACCCCGACACACCCTTTCCCTCTCCCTCCCGTTCACTAACGAATGCTACGAATTGACACTTCAGAGTTCGGGGCTCCCACCTCAGGGAGAGAGAGCATTAACAACGCTATGTGGTAAACGCGGGAGTGGAGCCAACTGTACGGGTCACTACTCCTAAGACTGTCTGTTACTTTAGAACATTAATAAAATATATGTGTAGTAATTATTGTACACATTGATTATTATATTATAATATCATTAATTGGTAAAGGAAATCGTTGTTATTCTACTACTAATAACATTCTAAGTTATCTTAAAAAATTGATAACTTACTGCGTGGGTTATGAATATATTTCACGACTTACGATATCATCTGTCTTCTTTAAGCATCAATGACTCTTAGCGGTGGTTGCTTATTTACACACGAGTATATTTCACAGCTAATAACATTATAAATTATCTTAATATTCAATAACTCATCATAGTTAAGATCAGAGACATATAATTCTCGACAAGGTTATAAGTTAACTTCACCACAGTAATTCATACAGGTAGTCGCAAATATATTAACTATGGTGTCAACAATCGTCCTCCTTTTCTGGGTTTAATTACCTCGTAAGTGAGTGCCAATGGCCATCAACTATCCACCAATAGGATTATGTCAGTGCCTCGTTAAGTGACAAACAGAGAAAGAGAAAGAGAGAGAGAAACCGTGAGGACGACAGAGTGCCGTTGTGTGTTTCAGCCGATAAGCTTGAGCAGTATGTCATGTTTAATATGTTCATGTGTGGGAGAGTTGATTACCTGAAGAAATTATTGACACGGAGACGTAGTTTGTCAGAATTACTGGCACATAGACGCAGTAGTGCTAAAATTATTGACTCATAGGCTAGTTTTGTTAGAAATAATGACATAGACGTAGTTTTGTTAGGATTATTGACACAAAAGTAGTTTCGTTAGACTTATTGACACGTACCCGTAGTTTTGTTAGAGATATTGACACGGGCGTAGTTTTGTTAGGATTCTTAACACAGACGTAGTTGTGTTAGAATTATTGACACATAGACGTAGTTTTGTTAGAAATACTGATACACAGACGTAGACTACCTCTTTACCGACACATATTGTAGCTCTGGGCGACACTGACGCCGCTCCCTGTGTGTGTACATACTTAAACACGATACCTGAGTGTTATGGGTAGCATGAGACGAGATGGAAGACACGACCCGAGATGCCAGTCCAGCCCAGTCCAGCCCAACCCAACATAACCCAACCCAACCCAACCCAACATAACCCAACCCAACCCAACCCAACCCAACCCAACCCAACCCAACCCCAACCCACACAGTAACTCACACAGTATACAACATGCGTGGGATTAGTCAAAGTAAATAATATGTTTAATTTGATCATGCAGGGGATTAATTGGATCAAACGTAGGAGTAATTAGATCAAACGTGGGATTAATTAGAAACGTAGGATTAACAAAAAATAATAAGCAAGGGTCGGATTAAAAGGAAGAAATAAACAAGGGGAAGATTAACAAGACTAAACAAGGGTCGGATTAAAAGGAAGTAATAAACAAGGGGAAGATTAACAAGACTAAACAAGGGTCGGATTAAAAGGAAGAAATAAACAAGGGGAAGATTAACAAGATTAAACAAGGGTCGGATTAACTTCTGGCTGATTGACACTGTTCTCACCTGGGAATTATCGTACCTGTACATTTATACCTGTAGGACTAGTAATGAGTTTAATTAATCTTTATATACCTGGAGAAATCTGACTCGGCTATTGACACACTGCATGATTCTGTAAATGTTCGTAAATTGGATTATAGGATATTTCGTCTTCTTGAAATTGGAGATGAGAATTGGTATCTGTTTCCGATTATGTCTGAGTGCTATTTCGACACCAATTATACCATCTGCTTGTCGATCTTAATTTAAGCTGATGGTGTAAGTTCTTTATCAGAAGTTATGAAGAAAGAAATGAACTTAAATGATCATTGAGTGTTGAATGTTAAGTTGGGCCATTTGACTGTGTTCTCACGTCGATAGTTAGGGAGTAAATTTAACTTATGAGTGTTTGAGAATTTGGCTTTAGATTATGATTAGTAGAAGCAGATAACGTATTTTGAATGACCAATTAACCTGTGACACTGACCCCCCCCCCTCTCTCTCTCTCTCTCTCTCTCTCTTAGTTCATTCTCTCTGCCTGGATGCAACAAATTGGGAGAACTAGCTACAATTACACACACACAACAACAGCAACAACAAAGTGATCACAATACCCTCTCTTCTCCCGCCTCACTAGAGAACAGAGGCGGGTTCATTACTTAACAGTGGTTGGGCCTGGTTTGTAACACATCTGAATATAGCACATTTCGAATCCCCCTTCCTCCCTCCCGTCCTTACTCTCTCTCTTACTCTTTTACTCTCTCTCTCTCTCTACCTCCCTCATTCTATCTCTCTTTCCTTCACTCCCTCCCTCTCCAACTATATCCCCCTCCCCCTTTCCCTCCTCCCCCCCCCTTTCCTTTCCCATTCCACACGCCTCATCCCTGTCCCACTCCCTCTCACTATTCTCTTTTCCTCATTCCCCCTAAACACACACACACACACACACACACACACACACACACACACACACACACTAAATACCTGCATTAAGATACAATTAATATTCATCAAAACATGAATAAATATCTGAAGTTTTAATGATATTTTTCTCGAGGGAATTATCAGAGCTGAGAAGTTTGTGTAGAGCGAGATTTGTTTCATGGCTTGTGGCTTAATGCAGTAGTAACTCATTCCACCTTCTTTGATCTCTGCAAACTCCCTCCCCCCCACCTAACATCCCCCCCCCCCAATTACCCCCCCCCCCGCTACCCCCAGTTAGTGCCTTGAACTAAATATAAAATCCCGAGTGATCTATCTATCTTATCTATCTATCTATCTGTCTGTCTGATTTTAATAATACAAACACTTACACACAAACACATGACATATCAACCTTACCTCACTCCCCTTCCCCAGTATATAGTAAAGAATCCCACCCCTTTATTTAAAACAGGAGTCGAAAGCTGCTTCAGATGGTTCGACCCACCAAACTCATCACCATATGCCTCTTCTGACAGTTTATGAAGCCACGAGACTATTAATTCTAGTGGTTCGAATAAACACATCACGGTAGTCTAATTCACGGTGGGTTTTTTCTTCTTGAACGTGTCTCTGATCTTTAACTTGTATTAATGGATTCGGGGGGAGGAGTCGAGAGCTTTGACTGATTATGTATCGTGTATGGGAGAGGGAGAGAGAGAGAGAGAGAGAGAGAGAAGGTGTGAGTTAGTGGTGGTGCTTAAAACGTCACTACTGGCTCCTGTCACTGTATGACTCTAGAAATTAAGATACTACTACTACTACTACTACTACTACTACTACTACTACTACTACTACTACTACTACTACTACTACTACTACTACTAATAATAATAATAATAATAATAAAAATAATAATAATAATGTTCATATATGATATTTGCCTCTGGTAGATATCTAAATCTTGTGGGAGCTAATCTATTGTTCCTCTGCTTCTCCTTCTAATAATTTCTTCTTCTTTGTTCTTACATTATTTAGCTCCTCTTTCTTCATCATTTCATTTGTTTTTATTTCTCTCAGATTTTCGATTATGTTTCTTTCGTATATTCTAAGTGTAGTTTGAGGATCTAGTGTCCTTGTATTTAAGTGTGTGTGTGTGTGTGTGTGCGCGTGTGTGCGTGCGTCGTCTAAGGTTTATGAGTATTATATACTTTTCTGTGGAGTTGTATTATTATTTATTTAAACAGGCATTCAATATCTGTGTACATTATTGTGAATTTTATACAATTATTGCAAAGTCCTCTGAGGGCTGCAAAATCTGTATGGTTAAGAAATTCTACACAAATATCCAAAAATCCACATGTAGATAGAATATACATACAAGGTTGCAAATTCCACACATTTCTGCCAATGTCACACATGGTTATCAATGCCACACATGGTTCCAAATGCCACCCTTGGCTGCAATTTCCACACACATGGCTGCAAATTCTGCACGTGGTTGCAGACAGATGGTGCACAGTGTTGTTCATCCATTAGGTGTGATATCATACATGGGACCTTCACTAATGTGTTCTCTTCGTTACTCTGAGTATATATATATATATATATATATATATATATATATATATATATATATATATATATATATATATATATATATATATATATATATGTTGATGATGTATTATGTCTCTGGCCATGTAATGAGGACCTAAAAGCTTTCCTGCCACAACTTAACAACTTAGCCCCCTCGATCAAATTCACTGTGGAATTAGAGCAAGACTGTAAATTGCCATTCCTAGACTGTCTGATACACAGAATAGGTAACACTTTTAAGTTCAGTATTTATAGAAAACCAACTAATGTGTGTTCATACATTCATTATTATTCTGCCCACCATAATAAAGTCAAACAGTCAGTATTTTCAACAATGTTTTTACGTGCCTTGAGAATTTGCAGTCCGGAATTCATCGATGAGGAATACAAATATATATATAATATTGGCTCAAACCTTAAGTACCCTAGATCTTTCATAGACAAATGCTTAAACATTACTAAGAAAACTTTTTATAGAACTGATCCCAAGCCCACCCATGACCATAAGAATATCTTAATATTACCATTTCACAAAAATTTCTCACACATTCCTGCACAGCTAAAAACCTGGAACGTCAATGTGGCATTTAAAAACTCATGCACTGTTAAACAAATGTTAATCAAGAACTCCCCCAACAACACAATTGGTTGCATTTATAAAGTTCCTTGCAAGGAATGTAATATGTTTTACTTAGGCCAGACAGGTAAAGATCTTGCAACTAGAATTAAACAACACAAATACAGTGTTAGGACAGGCCAGGAATCCAATGCTCTGTTTGTTCATTTGAGGGATAACAAGCATTGCATTGACTGGGATAATGCCTCCTCAATATTACCATGTAATTCAATTGATAGTAGGAACATCATAGAATCTAGTCTTATTAAACATACCGAAGCATTCAACATGAATTTGAGTAACGGCATGTACAAGCTGGACAATTTTGTAATTAAGAAGATTTGTGATCAGGTGAGAAGGCCGGGTCACTTGACCATCTGACCTGACCACCAACCGTTGTGTGCTATTTAAAGATTAGTAGGGTCATTGCCTAATACCTGACCATTGTGGACCTGGTCTCACCCTCCTCTGTATATATACACCTTGATTTGTATTACTCTCTCTAGTCTGTACTCACCCCTGAAGATGTGAATTACACGAAAGCGCTTGGGAACTTCGTGTTTTCTTCTTTCCTTGTGGTTATCAGCATATATATATATATATATATATATATATATATATATATATATATATATATATATATATATATATATATATATATATATATATGTATGTATATATATATATATATATATATATATATATATATATATATATATATATATATATAGGCTAGGTTGGTAAGATTAGGTTAATTTTGATTAGGTTAGCTTAGATTAGGGTAGGATATGGCTGGTTAGCTATGGTTAAGTTTAATTTGGTAAGATTAGACCAGGTTAGGTTAAGTAAGGTTAGGTTAGTTTCAATTTGATTCACCTGATTTATCTTTGATTTTCGATTAATAATTTTTTGCACTTTATCTCTCTGAACAAGATAATTACATTGTAATTTTATCGTGAACAGAAGTAAAACCAACACTTAGTTTAATGTATTATGTGACGTATAGCGCTAATACTACAAATAACACACTATTTGCTGTCACTCGGAATCGAGTATGACGATCATCCAGCTATGCTACAATGATATGAGTTATTAGGGTTGTGTCCTTCAATGGTGAGTTTTGAGGTGACTTAAAACCCGCAGCGTCGTTCACATTCGTTGCACTTGTGGAGGACCCCATCTACGTCTTTCCGGCGTTGGCGCTAGTCTGCCTCGGTTTGCAGTCGGGCTAACTCGAAAACATTGACACCTTCACGTGTGGTGCTCCTGTAAGCGTTACCATGTGGAGTAATCGACACCCAGGTGAGGGGGTCGATTTGGCACTTTTTCAAGTTTGTCTTATGACTATCCTTATACCTTTTCAATTGCCCGCCGGTGTTACATTTACTATTCGTTAGGTGGTTGTAAAGTAGAGGCTTTGGCAGTCTACTGTCGTCCAAGTGGGTAACATGGCCAGTCCAACGTAGTTGTTCATGGATAATGGTATCCTCGATGCTCCTACAGTTAGTGTCAGCGAGAATACTGGAATTTGTTCTCTTATCTTCCCAGCGAACTCAGAGGATGGAACGTAGACTATTTTGGTGAAAGTTTTCAAGTGCTTTGAGGTGCCTCCTGTATGTGACCCATGTCTCGCTGCCATGTAGCAGGGTGGGGAGAACCATTGCTCAACATACGTGCAACTTTGTAGATAATTTCAACTCCCTACAGTTGAAGACACGGGTATGGAGTCTTCCAAAGGCTTGAGATTCACATCTGATCCAATTTTGAATCTCTTCATCGATGTCCGCAGTGGTGGACAGATGGGAGCCGAGATACCGAGAGTGGGTAACATTAGAGAGGGTAGTACTATTAAGCTGGGTGGATGATGGAGATGTAGCTGAACCATTAGCAGGCTGAAAGAGAATCTGAGTCTTATGTACATTCACCTCAAGGCCGAAGTGTGCATACGCATCTGCATAGGTGTTCAGGATCTCCTGTAGGTCGCGTTCAGTGTGAGCGACAAGGGTGAGGGCGTCTGCATACTGAAGATCAGTAATGGAAGCTCCCAACATCTTTGCTCCTGCCTTGAGTCGTCTTATTTTGAAAAGACCCTTCGTCATGTACTCGATGTCCACCCCGCCGGCAAATTGGCACTGGCATGAGTAAGGAATGCAGCCAAGAAAATGGAAAAGAGAATTGGTGCCAATACTCATCCTTGTTTAACCCTCGTTTTGATGGGGAAGAACTCAGACTGGGTTCCATTGTACAGGACATTGCTGTTCATTCTATCATGGAGTTGCCTCACAATGGCAAAGGATTTTGGTGAGCAGCCAAAACGGCTGAGGGTCTGCCAGAGGGCTTTCCTGTTGACTGAGTCGAAGGCCTTGTTTAGGTCGATGAAGGCCATGTACAGGTCACGATGCTCTTCTCTGCACTTTTGTGTCTGGCGGGCAGCGAAGTTCATGTCAGTGGTGCCACGTGATGGTTTAAAGCCAAATTGAGATTCTGGGAGGACGTTTTCCACCTCAGGAAGAAGTCTGTTTAGGAGGACTTGGGTGATAATCTTGCCAGCTATGGACAACAGCAAGATACTGCAGTAGTTGCTACAGTCTGACCGGTCTCCCTTGTTCTTATAAATATTGACGTTGGAGGCGTCTTTAAGAGCTTGCAGGACTTCCCTGTTTTCCCATATATTCGCCAGGCGAGAGTGGACTTTGGGGGTATCGGGGTTTTGATGATAATGAGAAGAATGATGAGCTGGATGATGGCTGCATGTGAATTGATTTATATGGTGAGGCAGGAGCACAGGTTGCAACCACACATCTTGACTCTCCCTTTTCCTGATTCAGTGGTGCAAGTGTTGCAACAACTGAGAGGTAGAGTGGCAATGGACTGCCGCTTGCCCAGTTTGTTGGGTTTCGCTTTAGTTTATGTCCATCATACATTGCCTTCGTCCTCAGGTGTAGTCGTTGGGTTCCCGTTTGTCACCTCTTCCGCCTCTACCGCCGTTGGGGCCTTACTGGGCTTCACCGCAGATTTTTTATTCTGGGTTTACTCCCGTAGCCTTATACCTAATAGTGTTGGTAGGCACCCGGACGTGTCCACACGCCAGTTGGTCTAAGTGCCGTCTCTTTGAGGCCCACTGCAGCTCTGAGATCTCCTGCTGGTGTAACCTGGGCCCATGAGGCACCCAGTTACCGTGTGTTTCCACGAGGAGGCACAGCAGGAGTCTTGATGGTGAAGAGGATGTGTACTGGCAGGGAAGAATTTATGCAATTTGCTTCCCTGTTCGCCACGAGGACTAGCCAGCGGCGGTAGCTGAAAGAGAGTGGAACAAGCAGTGCTTGCACCTTAACACTAATATAATACTGCCAAACTAGACGCATTGCACCACCCTGTGAACACACACACACACAAACACACAGTTTTAATAAGTGTTATATACTGTCCACACGTAGAAGTCAACAGGTAAGAACAACTTTATGTCAAGTTTATGACCTTTGCCACACTACCAATCATGGTCGGTTCTGAAAAGTTGATGTGCATTCCTAATTTATGTCGGACTATCAATCACTTAAATGCGGCTACAAATTCCAACTTTAGGTAATTGTTTTTCTTGTTTTTGTAATTTATCTTGTAATTCGTTGTTGTTAATACATTCTAACTTGTTTTAGATTTTAGTTATTGTTTTTCGTCTTGTTTATTTCTGTTTTTTGTTTTATTTTCATGTATTTTGGTTACTTTATTTACATATTTTTTCATCTACCTAACGATCAATAGATATTTCAGCTTGCAATCTGGATTATTTCTCTCTCTCTCTCTCTCTCTCTCTCTCTCTCTCTCTCTCTCTCTCTCTCTCTCTCTCTCTCTCTGTTTAATAGGTGTAAAATTAAACCAAACCTAATTCAAACCTAACTTAGCGTAAACTAACACTAACTAACGTAAATTTACCTAACCTAAAACCTAACTTCCCCTAACCTAGTCTAACCCAATATAATCTAATCTAATCGGTGAGATTGTGTTTATTGGGATTTTATCTGATAGGATTTCGATAGGATTTTGTTTAGTGTGATTTTGACCGATAGGATTTCGTTGGGATTTTGTCCATTCATACATGTCCGTGCCGATGTGATCTAATGTGAAATGTATACTGCTCGACTCACGGGAAAAACAAACTTTAAAATTTCCTTGAGAAAATATTCGAAGCATCATCGACTCTTTTTATAAGCTTCGGTTCAGTTGATAGTCGAGTTTTCCAACATGTGTAACGGGAAGCAGTTGGAGAGTGAGGTATCAGATCACAGTTCAAGGATTCGAAGAAAAGTTCAAGAATGATCCCTGCCGCCTTATCCCTCCCTTCCTCCTCTCCACTTACCCAACCACTCTTCGCAACCCCACTCCCTAACCTACCAACCACCCACCCAACTTTCTACCCACTAGCCAGCCCCACTACCCCCTACTCACCTCACCCACCACCTACCCACCATCCATCCACCCTCCCTATCCCCCACCACCCAGCAACCCTCCCCAGCTCCCACCACCCAACCCACACCCTTCAACCCACCACTCATTCCCACTTCCTCCTACACTACACCCAGCCCACCTCCGTAACCCACCACCCAGCCCACCTCCGTAACCCACCACCCAGCCCAACTCCTTAACCCACTCATCACCCTGGCCTCTTCTACTTCCTCAGATGTCGAACTTGAGAAACATGAATTACGGAGAATTTCTTGTCGACATGTGGTTTATTAATTGTGTAAAGGAAAGGCATATTAGTTTTGTAATTTTCTTGAGTCACCAGGTATTTAATGAGTCACCAGGTATTTAATGAGTTACCAGGTATTTAATGAGTTATCAGGTATTTAATGAGTTCCCAGGTATTTAGTGAGAATCACCAGGTATTTAATGAGAATCATCAGGTATTTAATGAGTCCCCAGGTATTAATGAGTCACCAGGTAATTAATGAGTCACAAGGTATTTAATGAGAACCGCTTTTTTTTTACAGAGATTAGCCCACCCGGTCACAGATCACTGACCCACATCGAGGCCTGGGGGGCAAAAATGTAATAATGATAAAAATGATGATAATAATAATAATAATAATAATAATAATAATAATAATAATAATAAATCTTAATAAATTTTATAAAAATTACAAAATTAAAAAAAAAAATATATATGGTAATAATAATAATGATAATAATAATATTAATAATAATAATAAAGAACCATAAGGAAATACAAAACAAAATCATTAGTGATAAACGATATGTGTACGTTGTGTTGTCAAGGTAAGAGAAACAATTGAAACCCTGCAATTGTGTGTAAATGAGGCAGAAAGTCAGATTAGCAACCTGGAACTTGGTCACCATTTTTGTGATGCCACATGGCAGCAGAGTCAAGAACATTGTGGAGAAGAATTCTCACTCTCGAGCGGCGTGCCTCAGGGTTCTTGTCTCTCACCAACCCTTTACACACTCTACACGGCTGACCTGCCACCCCCAATCGTCGGCAGCGAGTACGTCATGTATGCCGACGATGTAACACAGATAGTCACCAGCCCAGGAAGGTCCACGGCAAGGATGGCGCGACTCACTGCTAGGGCAATAGAGGACACCTCGAATTATGAAAAAAAATGGAAAATAAAAACAAACAAGACGAAGTTCGAGGTCATACCCATAGCCAAATTCAAGCCGGCGCCATTGATGATTGACGACGAAGAGATTGAGTACTCTAAATAAGGCAGGTTGCTAGGCCTCATCATCTCTCGGACGGACATCATTTCACAGGTGAACGACAGACTAAAGAAAGCCAAAGTCGCCGCAGCCAAATTAAAACGTTTTAAACTGATGCCTGAGAAGATACAAGTCCACCTGTACAAGGCGCTGGTGAGGCCTGTGTTGGAGTACCCACATATACCACTCGTCACACTCGGGAAGGCTAGACTACAACAACTACAGAGCTTCCAAAACAAGTTTTGAGGTCAGCCAGTGGCCAAGCGCCACCCTACCAGGAGACAGTGGAAACCATCCAGCTGAAAAATAAAACAGAGGCCCTCAACGTCAGGTTCCATCGCCTAGGGAAGAAGGTTTGGGACAAGCTCCTGGACGACCCTCACAGCCTAGACCACCTACGCAGGGAAGACATCAACTGAGGGCGACCCCACGCCTGGTGGCCCCGGAGTCTGCCCGCACTGCAACAACCCAACCCACGACCCATCTATGTCCGCCACAGTGATCCACCTTAGATTAAAACTTAGATGATATAAGTTCACATTTAACAAGCCACAATCTAGTGAGTCCATAACGTAATACAGTGTAAGATTTTAATAAACATGTAATTGTAAAATCAATCTAGTCATTGTCTACTAAAGTAACCATTATGCAACCTCATCCTAAACCCTAGGTTAGCTTAGTTAGCCAACAAACTCTGTAATATGTAAAACAAGGGGTGTCGTCCCCCAATGTTTAACTCAATAAACTTCTTTTCCAACCTTTCCCCCCACGACTATATGTTGTGACTTCTCTTTCCTTCATGTCTGGCTGTGCCTTGAGCCCCAGCATGCCTTCCATCCTTTCTCCACCTTCCCCACCTCTACCATTAGACAATACATTATGCTTCTAATATCTTCCCAGGCGGTAGTACCTTCCTGTTTGATAGGTGCCTACTATCTACTACCTAATGAGAATCACCAGGTAATTAATGAGCCACCGGGTATTTAATGAGAGTCGCCAGGTATACATACTGTAGAGAGTTACGGAACAGGATCGAGTTAATTTTGTTATATATTCCCGTACTGTGTCTGGGTATTTGTTAATCTTTTGGGTCATTATGACACACACACACACACACACACACATCCCTGCACTATGAACCATGAACTAGGCCGCCACTATACCCATTTCTATTCTGTATGTTTATACACAGAAACAATATGCAAAATACTAAGCATACATATATATTCATATAAATTCATGAATACAAGAATAAATACATATATGCATGCTTTTATACACACAAGCATATGTATATAAAATTCTTTATTTTAGCTCGATAATTCTATGTGTAAGCACACACACACACACACACACACACACACACACACACACACACACACCTCCTTTTGATCCAACAGAAATATTGCCTGAAACGCCACAATCACTTCAATATAAGCGAATTATTTCCCGAAAAAAATATTGATGTGATAAAAAATAATTTTCAGTTAAAAAGAAGGGAAAAAACCCCTGCTCAAATACTTTTTTTTAGTCCGATAACCGTGAGCTGAAAAGTGAACGTGGCTGTTGGCGGGCCAGTGTGACCAACTCGGGCATAAAATTACTCTTTTTGATATCCTTGTCACTGGCCTAATTGGCTTATTTGCATTGCCCCCCCCCCCCTAATACACCAACCAATGAACGCCTGCTCCCTCCCCAATCAATGAACGTCTGCCTCCCCCACCCAAATATGTGAACGTCTGCCTCGCCTCTCAATGAACGTTTGCATCCCCCACCCAACAAATGAACGTCTGCCTCGCCTCTCAATGAACGTCTGTCTCCCCCAACCAATGAACATCTGCCTCCTCCCACCAGTGAACGTCTGCCACCTCCCACCCATCCAGTGAACGCCTGGTTCACGTCCCACAACCAATGAACGCCTGCCTCCCCCCCACCAGTGAACGCCTGCTTCCTCCAACCCAACCAATGAACGTTCATTGGTTGGGGAAGGCCTGAAAGAAAAGCGAAAAGAAAGAAAGGTTACTGGATTGTGTTTCATATTGTTCTTGTAATTTGAGTTCTTCTTCTTCTTCTTTCTTCTTTCTTCTTCTTTCTTCTTTCTTCTTCTTTCTTTTTTCTTTTTTCTTTTTCTTTTTTTTTCTTCTTTGGGAATAGATGTGGAAGTAGATGGTATAATGAATGATGACTGTGCTACAAAATAGAAGAGAGAGAGAGAGAGAGAGAGAGAGAGAGAGCCGTGGACTGTGAATGCATGAAAAAAATTAGAAACAACATTAATAAAATTAACAATAAAGAACAAAACACAGAAAGAGGGAGATAGAGAAATAGCAAGACAGAAACATAACGGAGAAAGGTAATTGATGTCTAATTCTCGTAATATAAACAGGTAAAACAATAATGAGAAGTGAAAGATTATGAAGGAAAAACAATGATGAAAATTAATCTAAATGACAGAAGGGAGAGGGGAAGGCCGGGAAGGAGAGGGTGAAGAATGTATACAGGAAATAATGGGGGAAAACTGGACATTCAAGAAGCAGTGGTGTGTTTCTGTGTGACTGGGGAAAACTGATACCGAGGGGTGATGGGTAATGCTGATGTATGTAGAATGACTGGATGAGTGAATGAGTGTGGATGAATGAATGAATGAATGTGACTGGGATTGAAGAAAGACCGGAGTGTCGGATTTTTATATTTTGTTTTCATCACTGATATCATTATGTTGGTGAAGGCTTCAATCAGTAAATTTTGAGTTTTTAGTATTATTATTTTTATTTATATTATCATTCATATTATCATTACCATTATTATTATTATTATTATTATTATTATTATTATTATTATTATTATTATTATTATTATTATTATTATTATTATTATTATTATCGCCCCATTGTCCCCTTCGGGGGACCGGTGGTAGATACGGTACCGTTCTTGCCTCGCAAGCGAGATGTCACGGGTTCGATTCCCCGGGCCGGTGGAAGTTGTTTGGACTTACCTCCTAGCCCCCATTAGTCCCTGTTCACCTAGCAGTAAAGTAGGTACCTGGTGTAAATCGAAAGTTGCGAATTCGAATTCAGGGAAAGTTGTTGGAGCTTCCAATAACTTCATGACATAAACCACGGACTCTTCAGGCTTCTACGCCCTTAACTCGTGAGACATAAAGGCAAGCATGAACTTAGCATGCTTCCCTGTTGGGCACTGTAAACGCTTCTGCGCTTCACCTACACAAGGATGTAGGGGGGTGCCCAATAAAAAAAAAAAAAAAAAAAAATTGTCCCCTTCACCCTCTGTGTCGTCTAATAACATGTTCTACTTATGCAAATTGGCGTCAGGTTGTTAACTTTTTAGCAACTTAGGTGGTGATGCTGTGATGACGGTAATTATCTGGCCAACATAGTGAAGAGGTTGTTAGTGTGTGAAAATTACTGTTATGTTCTCAAAGCGGAGGTAAGGTGAGAGAGAGAGAGAGAGAGAGAGAGAGAGGACACTACTGGGAAATGAATATGAAGAGGGAAGAGAAGGAAGTAAATGAAGGTAGCGGGATGGAAGTAAAGGAAGTAAGAGTAATGGGTAAGAAAAGAGGGAGGAAAGAGCAGGAAGAAAGTGGGCTGAGGTAGAATTTAAGGGAGGGAGAAAATTTAAGGGAGATTAAAGGGAGTGAGGGAAGGGAGATATATTAAGGAAGGTTAGAAGTAAGTAAGGGAGGGTGGAAGGCAAGTAAGGAAGGAGTTTAAGGAAGGTAGAGGAAGTAAGGAAGAAGGGAGAGGGAAAGGGATTAAGGTAAGTAGGGAGGGAGGTAAGTAAGGGAGATGAGGGAGATTAAGGGAGGGTTGAAGGCAGGCAAGGAGAGAGTTTAAGGAAGGTAAGGAGATAAGAAAGACGGGAAAGGTTAAGGGAGAGGGGGAGAGTAAGGTAAGTAGGGAGGTAAGGGAGAAGGGGGGATTAAGGGAGGTAGGTAAGGGAGGTAAGGGAGAGGGGGGATTAAGGTAGGTAGGGAGGTAAGGGAGAAGGGGGGATTAAGGTAGGTAGGGGAGGTAAGGGAGAGGGGGAGATTAAGGTAGGTAAGGGAGATAAGGGAGAGGGGGGAGATTAAGGTAGGAAGGGAGGTAAAGGAGAGGGGGGAGATTAAGGGAGGTAAGGGAGAGGGGGGAGATTAAGGGAGGTAAGGGAGAAGGGAAAGATTAGGGAAGGAGGGAAAGTTTAAATAATACATCTGGAGGAGGATGATAAGGAACTAAGTTTGTGAAGGCGATTATCATGGTACCTCAGCATCCCAGGGGAGGAGGAGGAGGAGGAGGAGGTGTTTGAAAATGTGGTAATGGTGTGTTGAAGGTGTGGTAAGGGGTGGTGTGTGGTAGCAGTGTGGTGGTACTCATGGTGTGTGGTGCCAATGCAGTGAAACATTAAGTGCTTAGGGACCAGGCACGTAAGCAGGCAGGCAGACAGACAGGCAGGCAGGTAGGCTTTGGGTGGATCGACAAGTCCAGGGTGAATTACCAGGTGTGTGTGAGGTGCATCGTCAATGGGGCTCCCGTGAAGTGTTTCTTGCCAGTGGTGTTCTCGTCCGGTGAAGCTTTAGTCCATGGATGAAAGAAACCCTGTTGGATCACCTGAAGATTAGCTCCCCTCACCCCCAGCTTATTTCAACTGATAATTGAACTTTCTTACAATGCCTGGGGGTGGTAGGTTAGGTTAGGTTAGGTGAAGAAGAGAGAGAGAGAGAGAGAGAGAGAGAGAGAGAGAGAGAGAGAGAGAGAGAGGAACCCTACTGGGAATTACTCTTGCTCTATATGGTTAGGTTAGGTTAGGTTAGGTTAGGTGAAGAAGAAGAGAGAGAGAGAGAGAGAGAGAGAGAGAGAGAGAGAGAGAGAGAGAGAGGAACCCTATTGGGAATTACTCGGGCTCTGTATGGTTACGGTGAGGTTAGGTGTCTGTTCGTCTTTGTTGATATGAAGGGGGAACTTGTGTATTCTCAGCCCTAAATATTAACACAGATATGTCGTGGGTCTTTGTGTACTGAAAGAGGAAAAGTCTCTCTGTCAATATATTACAGTGATATGCATCCTAATTTTAGAGTTCAACGGGAAAATATTTTTAATTATTATTATTATTATTAATTACCTGTATCTATAATTTACTCATTACACCTTTGTTAGAAGCAAGCCATTGTCGGTACGGCTATTAATGATACATGTTAATGAGCAGTATCTGCTTTTGTTTCAACAGTACCTCAGTGCAGCAGGGAGAGAGAGAGAGAGAGAGAGAGAGAGAGAGAGAGAGAGAGAGAGAGTTCACTCTGTTAGGGTACTGCTTTTTTATGTCACATAACTTTCTCCAGGACATGACACAAGGACAGGGGAAAACATAAAAGCTACATGAAGAGAAACAGGAAAAAAAACACCACTACACTAAATAGGGATAATTGACTTACAGCGATAACTTCTATGTGTCTGTATTCCATTTTTTGAGTGACCACAGAGGATCATGTAGATAATCATAATAACATAAATGAATAGTACCTAACCTAACCTAACCTCACCTCACCTCACCTCACCTCACCTCACCTAACCTAACCTAACCTACTTTAAACGTCTTAAATGAAACAGGACAACTTTCGCCATATGCGAACTAATATTCATTCATTTGTAACAATAAAAATTTATCCCTACTTAGGAAACAAAAGGTCCGTTGCTTTTTCAATTTTAATCGACAGTTTATCACTATTTAGCGTAACATGTAGTCTAAATATATATGTAACAAATTATATAAACCAATAAAATCTAAGCAATAATTTATACATTGTCATACAAACATCGCTAAAACATGTCTCCCCATCAAACCCTTACTAAAATATTCTAATTATACTCTGTGTGAATTTTCAACGCTGATTTTTTTTCCTTCTTTCTCAGGTACGTCCGTGGACCCGAGCCGACCCTCAGAGCAGTCCATCATGCTGGTAAATGCCTGAGTTACTCTTCATCTTGGCATCATACCCTTGAGGGTGGTGGGGTGAGGGGTGTAAGAGGAAAGGGGGGAGAGGAGAGGGTGAGTGGGAGGGAGGAGAAGGAGGAGATGTTAAAGGAAGGTGAGGAGAGGAGAGGAGAGGGTGAGTGGGAGGGACAAGGGGAAGCAGGAGGAGAATGAGTTGGGGGGAGGAGGAAGATGAAGGAGAGTGTAACGAGTAGGAAAAGGGAAGGGGAAAGAAAGACGAGGAAGATGAGGATGAGGAGAACAAAGGAGTTAGAAGAATACAGAGGTTAAGTAAGGGAGAGAGAGAGAGGTGAAGGATGACTGGACATTACGTAGCTATACAGTACACAGGAAGTAATTTTTAAAGACTGAATAGAATGAATACATAAAGAGTATATTATGGATAACGGGAATAATTATAAGGTTTAGTAGTAATTATAGTGATATATTGTACGGTAACAACAAAGACAGCAACAACAACAAATAATACTACAACAACATCAACAACAACCACATCAACAACAACAACAACCACAATAACAACAACAACAACAACAACAACAACAATAATAATATACGGATTATTCACAAGAATTTATATTGAAATGAAACAGACAATACTACTGTATGTATTTTGACAACATCCGTGTATGATATATGTAAAATGTTATGCGACATCCTGTAGATCTTACGTCACTATTATTACAATGTATATTCCAGGTTTTTTGACACCCTGTATATCCTATGCCAATAGTTACAACCTAGCCTAGCCTAACCTAACCTAACCTAGCCTAACCTAACCTAACTTAACCTAGCCTAGCCTAACCTAACCTAACCTAACCTAACCTAACCTAACCTAACCTAAACTCTCATTTAACGTTAGAATATTAATCATCAAGTGAAATAAACAAGGATTATTAATACTCACGAGATAATAAAATATTGAGTGTTAATACTGAAACATGATGACTATTAATTATTGGTAAAAACTTTGATAATATTAATTGAGGTGACCAAAAAATATTATTCATAAATCTTGCAATATTTCACGTTATGCATCAAATATTTCTCATGTTGACCCCCTGTCTTATCCTAGTCAAGCCGTCGAGACATCTGCACTATCATTACTATTTTTATCAGGAAGACACATGAACCCGTGATGAAGATTTTGTTTAATACAAAGTCTAGTGTTGAAAATAAAACTATATTGATCAAAATGTCACTTCCTATGTCATGTAATCCATTCACCTAAGTTACCGTGATGATGATGAGGATTGTGACGGTGATGATGATGATGATGAGGATTGTGACGTTGATGGTGATGATGATGATGATAAGTGATGATGGTGGTTTTGACAGAATCTTGTTATCACGTTAAGAATACAGTATCTGCAGCATTATCTTCACACTGCAACACTTAGTAAAATTTTAGATAACATATGTGGTGTTATAGAGACAGTGATAACAGGTGTGGTCGTTCAAGATATCAATTACCAGTGTCAGGTGTCTAACTTGTCAGGAACGCAGTCGTAAAGATTTCAGCAGAAACTGATTATCCCGCCGTCCTGGACACAGCACTACTGTCACTCTCGACCCTCAAGTCTCCTAACTGTGGTAACTGGGGACTGACTGGCCCTGTTCTTTCGACTGATTGTGGAGGTCATGCTGTGGGAAGGGGGAGGAGAGAACGGAAAGGTGATGGAAGGAGAGGGAAGAAGGGGGGGGGGGGTGGAAGAAGGAGGAAGGGCGTAGAGGAGGGGAGGTAAGGATGGAGAGGGAAGGAAAAGGGCAGGAAGGGGACAGGAGGGAGAGGGGGGGAGAAGGTGAGGTAGGAGGTAGGAGAAAGGGGGAAGGAAAGAAAGGGAGGGAGTAAAGGAGGGGAGCTACCTGAATTAACCCCCCCGGTAAGTAAGGTCGTCACCCAGGGAAGGTAAGGGGTGAGGGACGGGAAAAGTGAAGGGAGATGAAGCGAAGGGAAGTGTGGCGAGGTGAAGTAGGAAGCGAGGATAGGTGAGAGGAGGTGAGGGGAGATGAGAGGAGGTGAAGCGAAGCGAGGTAAGCGATACTAAGCGAGGTGAAGGCAGGTGAGGAGAGGACATGAACACACACCATGAACTCAGGGAAATCGATGCGAGGCAGAGACCAAGTAAATGACCTCCAGCCATTTACCGTGAGCAAGACCCTGAAAGTGAACCTGCAGGGGCATTGACTCTTAACCCCTCCTCCCTCCCTCCCTCTCTCCCCCCTTCCCACCTATCCTTTCCCGCTACCCATCTCCCCTTTAGCTATGACCAGGGTCGGGCTATTTTCACTCAGGGGCGGCCATATTTTCTAGGGGTCATCACTTGCACTTAAAAACCCAGATACATACTACCTCTCTCTTTACCTGCCTTCCCCTCCCTCTCTCCCCTCTCCCTTTCCCAGCCCCCTCTCCCCTCTCTCAGGACATCTCGTTCGTCCCATAAGAAGAGCGTCACTATAGGTACAAATACTGGCGAACCTTAGCCTGGCGTATAGGTTGACTTTTCTTTCTTCTATTGTGAGTTATTATTGCAGTGGTTGTAGTTAAGATTCCTCGGGGTCCGTGTTCATGTCTTCAATGACTGCCACTGCGGGCGATAGACTGGCGGAGGAGGAGGAGGAGGAGGAGGGGAACAAAGAGGACAAAGGGGACAGGTCATAGATGTAGGAGGAGGCGGATGAAAAGGAACTTTAGATACAAGAGGGGGATGAAGAGAAGGAGGATAAATGCAGGAGGAGGAGGGCTCGTACACTTACCTACCTGCCTGCCTGCCTGCCTGCCTGCTTGCCTAATGAAAGGGTAAACGAAAGCATGTATGGACGAGGTTACCAGGGAGCATTAACACGACTGTTGACGACCTGCAGCCCGAGGTTATATGACAACTTGCGTTATTTGTGCACATGGGTAAATAAAAGTCTCCTTTGTACGTGGGTAAATAAAAGTATCTTCTGTAATCGAGTAAATAAAGTGTCTTCAGTACGTGGGTAAACAAAATAATCTTCTGTACGTGGCTAAACAAAAGTGTCTTCTGTACGTGGCTAAACAAAAGACTTACTATATATATAGGTAGGAAAAAAACATGATTTTTACGTGGGTAAAAAAATGGCGACTTTTCTTTCGTTGCTAAACAAAACTATTTCAGGAACTGTCACGCTACGACCTTCATATCGAATGACAGAATGCAACTTAAAATGAATTCAAGTGGCACAGTGAGGCTTGTTATGCCTGTCAGTGGGCGGCAGAAAGGCGTGAGTGGGAGGGATGTTAATTTGTGTGTGTGTGTGTGTGTGTGTGTGTGTGTGTGTTTTAGTGGTGGTTATGTCAGTGTGTGTTAGTGGGGATGTGTAAGCTATACACACACACACACACACACACACACACCAATACATATACACTTTTATACATCAATAAATTCCCCCCACGAGCAAATCCGCAATTGACCCCCACCACACACCTAACTACTCTAATATACTAATACTACCAACATCACCACTATTACCACTATCACCACCACCACCAGCATTACCACAACTAACACCATCACCACCACTATTACTATCACCATCGCCACTACCTTAATCACCTCATTCACCTTCGCTTGAACTACTACTATCTATCATCCTCATCACCACCACCACCACCACCATCACCACCACCACCAGCATTACCACAACTAACACCATCACCACCACTATTACCATCACCATCGCCACTACCTTAATCACCTCATTCACCTTCGCTTGAACCACTACTATCTATCATCCTCACCACCACCACCACCTGGAGAAAATGTCTAAATATAATCACAGTAATTAGTAGATAATAACCTTTTGTTCCTCGCGTGGTTAAAGACTGCAAAATATTAATCTTTATTTGCCACATTCCAGATTCCAGATTTCACATTTCAGGTTGAAGAATCCGGATTTCAGTTTCTAGATTCATGTTCTAAATTCCATATTCCAGTATGTAGATTCCGGATTCTAAAGATGTTCCAGATTCTAGTTTCTAGATTCTGGATACTAAAGATGTTCCAGATTCTAGATTATGGATTCTAGAGACGTTCCAGATTCCATTTTCCAGGTTATGTGTTTCATATTCCAGATTTCAGATGACAAGTTCCAAAATTAGACTTTCGGTTTGAGAAAGTCGAACCAAGTACTGAACACTGACAACAGAATCACGTGTGGTAATTTGTATCTTTCTGTCAGTGTGTATAAAGTACTGTATGTACTTAGGGTGTTCAGGCAGGTTCGGTGTCAGTCTGTCTGTCTGTCTTTCTCTCCTTGTGTGTCTTTATGTATGTTCGCGTTTGTCTTTCTCTTTGGTATGTCTTTATTTGCGACTGTGTCTGTCTCTCTTTCTGACTGTGTTAACTCTGTCTTTACATAAGTCTGTCTGTCTGTGTGTGTCCGTCTGTCTGTCTGCTTCTGTCTGTATCTGTCTGTGTGTGTCTATCTGTCTGTGTGTCTCTGGTTTAATGACCCTCAGGATATAAAAGAAAATTTATGGTACGTAAACTAATTTTAAAATGTCCAATATGTGTGTGTGTGTGTGTGTCTGTGTGTGTGTGTATTTTTGTCTGTCTGTCTGTCTGTCTTTTAGTTTGTGTGTGTCTGTCAGTATATGTGTGTGTTAGATTGTGAAACTCCTACTCAATAGCTTTAAACTATAATAAAATTCATGAATAATATCTCATCATCATCATTACGGCTACAGATAGTACTCGGCTATTGTCCTGGCACCGTCCGCCTCGCTCGCTGTAGAATTTTTTATTAAAAAATATTATACCGGTAATCTTGGTCGTGATTGGTTGGCTGCCTCCAATCTTAAGCCACCAATTAGGAGGCAGGTTGGGCCAGTGTGTTGTGATGCGGGGAGAGGGCGGGGTTGGCTGTTGGGGAGAATTTTTTTTTTTTGTGGTTGTGTGGGTGTGTGTGTGTGCGCGCGAAAGGAAAAAATTATTTGTAGTCTACGGTATATGTTTGAGGAGTGTTTGTATGTACAGTATATATTTATGTGTGGGTAAATATGTATTGTTTATCAGTTAAGTTCATTATAGATACATAGTACATTATGTGTATTTGTTTTTCTTTCTTTCTTTCTTTCGTTCTTTCTCTAATTTTTCCTTCCTCCAAGAAACTTTTTTTCATAACTCTTCGTGATGATTAAATTTTTCCTCCTGGCTTGGCACTAGACAGCGACCTGGGAAGTGAGTGAACGGGACCCAAGGAGAGTGCTGCCTCTGGTCACAGTCACTCACTGAGTGATTCAGCAATGTTCCGAAAATCGCCGTTTTGTTTCTTCACAGTAAAAAAAGTAGTTCGTGATAATTGGATATTTTTTACATACATACATACATACATACATACATACTGTACACACACACACACACGCGCACACACACACACACACACACACACACACACACACACTCGCACACACACACACACATACATACATACATACATACATACATACTGTACATACATGCATATATACCCTATTTTGCTGTCACTCGGAATCGAGTTTAACGATCATCCAACTATGATACAATGATATGAGTTATTAAGCATGTCACCTAGGTTGGTGAGTTCTGAGGTGACTAAAGAGGCCGATGCGGGACCGGCAGGGTCGATCACAGATGTTTCACATGTGGAGGGCTACATCTAGTGCGGGAGGGGTTGCGACAGCGTCTTTCCGGCGTTGATGCTTGCGTGCCTTCTCTTGCAGTCAGGCTAACTCGAAAGTATTGACACCTTCTTGTGTGGTGATCCTCCAAGCGTTAAGGTGAGGAGTAGGGTTTCCTGTTTTGGGGGTTTCTTAGCATCCCGGGATTCTGGGACAAACCAGGATATTTCCCGGGATCCCGGGATTTCCCGCATCAGGTGATATTTATACTAACTAATGCTATATGCTAACCCTTTTCTTCATTAGTGTAGTATCTGTAGATTATTTGATTGACAATTGATTTGAAAAATTATATTACACTGAAGCAAAGTTCTCTATATTAACTCGCATACTGGTGTAAAAATAGGTACATAATATGATTAAACAAGCAAAATTTTAATTAGTCGCATTCCGTTAGCCATAAAAGAAACCCACAGACATTTGGAATAGCATTCAAAGTTAGCAATTATAAAAAAAAAATTATTCTCAGCCAATTGGAAACCCTACTCTACAAAAAGACTTAATGAGAACACTTGAATGACCTGCAAAAAAAAAAAAAAAGGAATAGAATCATTTGCACACACAAAGCCATGCACACACTAATAGTTGTTCATGAAATAACTCCTCAAGAAGGACAAACAGTCAATACTGCGGTCAGTGAGCCTTGGTCTTAGTTTTGTAATAAATGGGCCAGCAGCTGAAAATGCCCTTTCTGTTTCAACTGAAGTTGGTGGTACTGAGATGAGGGCCAGGAATAGTTTCTCTAAATTATGTGTTCTCTCTCCTGTCGCCATAGGATTTTTGAGGATGTAGGAGTTTTGATGATGATGAGGAGTATGATGTGCTGTATTATGGCTGCATGTGAGTTGAATTATGTGGTGAGGCAGGACCCCAGGCTGCAACCTCACACACACACACACACACACACACACACACATATATATATATATATATATATATATATATATATATATATATATATATATATATATATATATATATATATATATATATATATATATATATATAGTCATCGACGAAGGGTCATGTGAAGATTAGGCACCCCAGCTTATTTGACCTGATGGCTAAACACCCTGACCCTTCCTAGGGGAATCTAGGTTAGGTTAGGTTTAGTTGTATAATGAGTTTTGTCAGGCCAAACCAAGCCAGTAGAAAATCATACATATCAGTAACTATGAGGGAAGTGCTACCAATAGTTAGCGGTTATTGTTTTTAAAATGTGAGGTTGCATTATCATCTCAGGGTTTTTTCTAGATACTGCACATGATATTACCTTAATCACTGTCTATATGTATCATCAGCTCATTGGTATGGAAGATTTGGTCTTGGCTGTAGGTGTAATGATTATTTATCAGAGCACAGCTTACAGCCCAGAGAAGAACAACACATAACAGTAACTAGATGAGCAGGTGTACACTCACGTAAGTTGATTCACCCTACAGTAATTAGAGTGAGATGAAGACTTGACGCAGCACAAGTCATTGTCACAAGGGGAAGAAGAGTTCCCACAGCCGCGTAATTAGACGAAACGGCAACATGACCTTGTTAATTCAAGAAACTACCCTCCAGCCAATACGCCTGAGACCTGGCCAGACACACCCTGGGTAATAATTAAGAAGCATTGCTGACTGGTGTACCACGATAAGCGACATGACTGCGCACCTGATCAAACACCGGTCTAGACTCACCCAGATTAGTGTTAATTATGAGAGGACATCTGCCGGCTCGACGCCTCCAATATAAGGGGCCTACAGCTCCATCAGTGAAAGAGACAGGGAGAGACAGAACTCAGAGGCAGACTTAATCACAGTCGTCTCCAGTCGAAGTCGGGAGGGGGACTTCTCTCCCCAGCACCGAGTCCCCGCTAGCCGAGTCTCTTACAGGACACAGAGTCCAGCACCCGCTGGGATCACTCTCCACAGCAGCACCTGCAGACAGATTCTCCAGCCGCTGGGCCTCCCCCAGGTCACACGTGAATCATTGTCAGAGCAATCCATAGGGTGAGTTACTTACGGGGGGAAGTGTATCCATTTAATGTTTGTGTCCAGGAGTCGATATAATAATTTATTAAAGTGTCCATGCCATTCAGTTAACTAATAAATAGCTGTTTAGAAGTTTCCCCTAAGAAGATATTAACAATTAAATAACTAATCGGCCACACTACCAACTTTCTTCACTTTACAATCCTTCTACTATAAATTCTTATTATATCTTTTATAGGTAAGGTTAGACTAAATTAGGTTAGATTAGACAAGGGTATTAAATAATCAGGTGAAATAAGCTAGGGTGCCTAATCATCATGTGATCCAGAAGAAGAAGAAGAATGCCCGAGTTTTAATATATAACCACTTCAATCTGGTCAGCATTCTTTTTTGACCACCCTGTACATGTTTATTATTTAGGTTTGGCCCTTCCCCTCCACTCCCGCCACCCCACCTCACCCCATCCCACCTCAACCCCACCCCATCACACCCCATCACACCCCACCCCACCTCACCCCACCCAACCTCACCCATCACACCACCCCTAATCCCCCTCGCGCCACCCTCACACCCCCTTCACCCCCATTATACTCCCTCACGCCCCCCTCACGCCCCCCCCCTCATCCCCCCAAACCCCTGGCCTTAATGATGACTATATTATAGGACAGAGCCTTTACCTGCCTTAATGTACAGCGTATTATGAAGATACATGTTTTTATGACTTTCACTTTATAGTCTAAAGCCAAGGTTAATTGTATTTATTTTTTGTGGATTAATATTTTTTTTGGTGGTGGTTTGAGATTCTTTGTTTTCCCTTTTTGGTTATGGTGTTCAGGAACTGGTTTAGTGAGGAGAGATTTGCCTGTGTGTGTGTGTGTGTAAGGTGATGGGATATTGGCCCAAAGTTATTCATTTCTCTGTCTCTTTTATTCTCTCGTTTTTCTCTCTTGCTTTTTCTCTTTTATCTTGCTTTTTCGTCTTTGTTTGTTTGTTTGTTTGTGTGTTTGTTTGTTCCTTCTTTCTTTCTTTCTTTCATATACACCTACAAATAACACAGTAAAGATGTATCAATCCATCACAACGTCACATGTCACACCATCACAACGCCACACCCATCACTCGAGCCATATCCATTACACCTATCACATCCTTCACACCATCATTCCGTCACACCCATCGCATCCATCACGCCATCACATCGTCACACCCATCACTCCCGCCATATTTATCGTACCTATCACACACGTCACACCGTCACACGCCACACCACACGTCACACCGTCACACTCGTCACCAGGTCCTCCACAACACGTCACGAGTTTAAAGTCTATAAAACTGTGTAAGGGATTTTTCTCGCCTCGAGCTGAGATAGATTGAGAAAAAGTCTCTCTCTATACATGTTTCCTGATGTTTCCAGTGGTTTCGCTCGTGGTCTCGTTCGTGGTTTCGCTCGTGGTCTCGTTCGTGGTCTCACTCTTGGTCTCGTTCGTGGTGGTGTTCGTAATCTTCTCATGGTCTTTCTCGTGGTCTAGTTTAAGGTCTCATTTGTGTTCTTGCTTGTAGTCTTACTCGTGGTCTCGACTACATCGTTGCCTGTTTGACTTGTGTGTTAGCTTGGGTGTGGGTAGAGGAGTTTATGTTGATGGTGTATATATAATATTATTCAAACAACATCTTAGGCTGAGAAATATATAGATACTTTTACTAATATTGAGACAGCAAGGAGATCTAACCGAGATATACGCTTGACATAACTGTACCAATATGTATATAAACCACCTAATCTAATTAAGGAAAAATGTTTACCTATATCTAATTAAATATTGATAAAGAAAATATTACGTTAAGAGATTCAGCTTGAGCCTTAGAACACAACATAGGTAAGAGATGCTAATTACATAGGTAAGAATCTCTACGGGTATTTTGCTATCCTGTGACAAGATGTATACGTTATATATTCATACGAACAGCTATACACTGAAAATGTTTTAGTCCTTGAAGTACATAGGTGAAGGGAGTTGTCTCGGCACATAATTAGATAACTTACTTTTAGTCCACAGGTGTGCATGAAGCGTCTTCAAATATATTCTCAGTCAAGGTTCTTCACTTTAGAAATAATGTATTGTGTATCTGGACTGAGGATCAGGTTTATTTACGGAAGGTTTTAAGATATACTTAACATTTAGTACTAAATATTAGATAAAGTTTTTAGTTCACGAATACTCTCTCTCTCTCTCTCTCTCTCTCTCTCTCTCTCTCTCTCTCTCTCTCTCTCTCTCTCCCTGCTGCACTGAGGTACTGTTGAAACAAAAGCAGATACTGCTCATTAACATGTATCTAACAAAGGTGTAATGAGTAAATTATAGATATAGGTAATTAATAATAATAATAATAATAATTAAAAATATTTTCCCCTTGAACTCTAAAATTAGGATGCATATCACTGTAATATATTGAGAGAGAGACTTTTTCTCTTTCAGTACACAAAGACCCATGACATATCTGTGTTAATATTTAGGGCTGAGAATACACAAGTTCCCCCTTCATATCAACAAAGACGAACAGACACCTAACCTCACCGTAACCATACAGAGCCCGAGTAATTCCCAATAGGGTTCCTCTCTCTCTCTCTCTCTCTCTCTCTCTCTCTCTCTCTCTCTCTCTCTCTCTCTCTCTCTTCTTCTTCTTCACCTAACCTAACCTAACCTAACCTAACCATACAGAGCAAGAGTAATTCCCAATGGGGTTCCTCAGGCGTCTCTCTCTCTCTCTCTCTCTCTCTCTCTCTCTCTCTCTCTCTCTCTCTCTCTCTCTCTCCTAAAGTACTCTTTCTATTGTCATTGTAATTTTTTTCTAAGGATTTTATAGTTAAATAGACGTACTTTAGTATAGTTTGCCCCAAGTACTTGTTTCAGTCAGCCAGCCAGTCAGTAAGTTAGTTAGCTAGCCAGTCAGCCAATCAATCAATCAATCAGTCAGTGTCAGTCAGTCAACCTGCCAGTCAGTCAGTCCCACAGCCAGTCAGCCAGCCTGCCTGTCAATCAGTCATGCAGCCAGTCAGTCAGGGGTATAATGTCCCCCACCTGTGATTTGGGTTGAATCGATGGAGTAATCTGATAAGAATATTGACAAGGCTACGAATTTTTTTACCTTGTGAGGTTCTGCTTATCTTACACGCTTTACTGGAGACGCCTCTGTGTGTGTGTAATAATAATAATAATAATAATAATAATAATAATTAACGGTTTATTGAAAGAGCTTGGCAGCCAGAAGGCTGAAAATATACAGTTACATATTTGGGAAATGGGTTTCGAATTACAAATAATATACAAGTAACATAAGTGATACAAATAAGATATACAATAACTAGATGGGGAAAAGCTCAAACTACAGTTCATTTCAACATAGTGACAGTGCAAGGAGTAGTGTTTACTGGGAGTGAATACACTGGTTTATTACAAGTTATTGATAATTTTAACAATGGTTGGGACTGGGCTGTTCTTATAGCGATCAGTTCGTGCACGTATGGGCTGGATGTGGTTGTGGTGTCGAACAGCAATTCTCGGGCTAGGGATCTCAGGTGGTAGTAGGAGCCGGTGTCGAGGATGGTGAAGAAGCTTCTTACCAAATTTGCAGATGAGGTCGTGGTGATGGTCAGTGAGAGTCGAAAGGGTCAGTGTGTTGAGCGCTTCTTGATATGTGGAGTAGGAAGGGGAGAGAATAATCTTGCATGCCCTCTTTTGCACTCTTTCTAGGTGTTTACGTTGTGTGGCATTTAGGGAGGAAGACCAGGTGAGGGAGGCATAGGTGAGCTTGGGAAGTATGAATGTTGTGTAAACACTGAGGAGCTCGGGTGCAGGAACTCCGAGGGACTTGAGTCGGCGGAGGAGGTGGAGACGGAAACTGGAGGATTTGACAACTTCACTGACGTGTGGTTTCCAATTTAGTTTGTTGTCTATGGTGACGCCGAGGAGCTTCGTGTAATCTTCAACCTGGAGTGTGTTCGGACCTAGAGTAATGGAAGGAGGTGGGACAATGTCGGAGGAGAGGTTGATGTGCATAACCATGGTCTTGGTATGGTTGATGGTGACATGGTTGTTGGTGGCCCAGTTTTGGAGACTGTTCAATAAATCCTGAAGGGCGGTATAGTTGGGAGCAGAATTGTTGACGCTGATCCCAATGGTGGGGTCGTCGACATATTTCCAGCGAGCAGGGGTTTTTCTTAGGGCATCATTGATGAGCATAAGGAAGCAGAGTGGTCCCATCTTGGTGCCTTGGGGGACGCCACAGGTGAGTGACTGAAAGGTGGAGACAGTCCCTCGGAAGCGTACAGCTTGGCGTCGGTCACTGAGGCAGTCTGTAAGCCATGGTATATGACTTCTCCGAAGCCCGAGCTTTGTTGATGATTACATTGTGGTCGACTAGGTCGAATGCTTTAGTGAAATCAATGAAGGCGACAGCTACAGACGTTTTTCGTTTCTCGAGATGGCGGTATATGTAATCGAGAAAACTGACAAGACAGTGAGTGGTGGAGGAAGTTTTCATGTTGCCAAATTGCTGAGGGTCTACGACTCCTGCAATATCAGCATAAGCCCAGTTGAACACAAAACTTTCACAGATTAGGCTGGGTATTGGGGTGATTGCAATAGGTCATAGCTGATTTAAGGATTGTGGGCTGGTTGACTTGGGCACTGGTGATACATAAGAGGTCTTCCAGTCAGCTGGGCATCTGGCTTGACTGAGAGAAGCATTGATGATGGAGCATAGAGGTTTAGCAAGCTCCGGGGAGAACTCCTTGAAGAGTTTCATTGGTAAGTCAATGGGGGTGGTAGAGCGTTTTAATTTTAGTTTGTCCAGGCGTTTTCTACTTCAATTTCTTCTACTAAGTCAGTGGGAAGGGGGGCTGGTAGGCAAGCAGGGAGAGTGGTTGTGTCAAGCCGGGGGGAGCGTCTGGCATATAGTAGCGAAATGGTTATTTGTTTGCTCAGCTGCGTCAACATTAGTGAGATGGCTAAGGAAGGGGAGGGGGTGTGTCTTATTGTTTAGTCCACAGAGTTCTTTAAGCTTACCATACCATTGACTGATGTTGGTCTGCTTCAGGTGTTGTAATTTGGTTGGGTAGTGGGACTTCTTTGCAGTGCGTATTTCGCGGATGACTCGGTTGCGAAGGGACCTGTAGCGGATGCGATCATTGAGATGAAAGGCTCTGTCTCTCTGTTGCATAAGTCTTTTGATCCGAGGTGTGATCCAGGGCAAGTCAGCTGGGTGAGATCTGACGGACTTCTCGGGGAAGAAGTGGTGGTGAGCTTCCGTGGTGGTGTTGGTATAATTTATCCATTTGGTTTCCACGTCATCCACGCTAAGTACTTCAGTCCAGGGATGGTGAACTATCCACTGCCCGAAGAGGCGCACTGCAGAGTCAGTAATCAGCCTGTAGGTCTTGATGTAGGGTCTCTGTACTTGAGTGGGAGTGGCAGCTGGGGACCAGAGCACTGATAGGTGTGTGCTACACCCGATAGGAGGCATTGGTTGAGGTGGTTGGTACTGGTCCGCTAAGTCAGTTAAGATAAGGTCAAGGGTATTTTGACCGTGTGTGGGGAAGGTCACAACTTGTGATAGTGATAGCTGGTCCTGGATATCAGTGGTGTCAATTTCATTAAAATCCCCACATAATACTAACTTGGCACATGGGTACCTAACTCTGAGGTGGTAATGAGATGATTGATAAGAGTGTCTCTGGTGGGTGAGCGAGGCGGATGGTATGCCACACAGATTATGATGGAAGCAGTGTGGCGCGGGTGGGCTGGTGGCACAACACGTACCCATAATGCTTCCACATCTGCTGGGACTTGAACATCCAGGCGTGACGGGCGTAGGTCATCTTGACAGAAGAGGGCAATGCCCCCTCCGCGTCTATGTGAACGAAGGTGATAAAAGAGTTGATATCCCTCAATATGACACGTTTCAGGCACAATTTGCCAAGCCTCACATATGGCAATGACGCTCGCAGCGGTTGACCTGACTGTAGCTGCTAGTTCGTCGAACTTGTTAGCTAGGGAAGTGACGTTGGATAGCAGTATAGACGGGAGATCGTACCATATCCGTGGAACTTCAGTGTAGTGGTACGGTCTGTCAGGGGTGGGTTTCTCCGGTTTCTTAGTGGAGGTTACGGTTCTAATGGGCTTATGTGTATGACGGCCTTGTCTACGGCTACGCGCGTGGAATATGTTCAGTGACTTGAGTCACGTGATAACACTGCCATCAGGATAACCGTTCCCATGCTTTAGATGGTACAGAGTGCATCGGGAGTAAGTGATTGGTGGCCATCTGTTGATATCTGTTGTGGGCGGGCGGAAGTGTTTGTTACTGACGGCACTTTGAGGGCCACTGACACTGGTAGACATCTGTTAATATTTGTCAGTCGTAAAGACCGTGGGTCTTTGTCCCTGGTGCTTGGGGTCGCCGACACAGTTTTCACTATATATGTAAACACCGCGGTGGTCGTTGTCACTGGCACTTTAAAGGTGACCGATAAAGTGCCCACTGTCTGACTTTTCCTTGGGGTGCACTATCGGAGCACTGTATGATAATCACTTATTGCACTGATGACTTGAATGTTTTGCTGAGAAAGTCCCGGTCAGGTTAGGTCGGGTCCAGTCACACTGCTGTGCTTTTGTGCTTTTCCTTAAGTGCACTATAGAACAGTGCTCGGTAATCAATCGTTCACTAATCACTAGAATGTTTTGCTGAATAGATTCCGGTGTAGTAAGGCTGGTAGGGCGTTGGGATATAGCAGGGGGAGTGGCAGGGCCAAACAGACTCGGCCTGGCTGCTAAAACCGGGAGCGCCTTCGGGGCACGTCTTGTCTCACTGACGGTTGACAAGTGTGTGTGTGTGTGTGTGTGTGTTCGTGCGTGCGTGCGTGCGTGTGTAATAATAATAATAATATTAATAATAACGATAATAATTAATGGTTTGTTGAGAAAGTTCTGTAGCCCGAAGGATGAAAGTATACATTAGGCAAAATTGACTTATTACATTACTGAAAGGAGAAGGAACATGAACTGAACAAACAAATTATTATAGTTTGTAGCTGATGGTCCGGGCTGGTCTGCCATACTGTGAGAGGTCACATAGGCCTCGTGGTGCAGTAACTCGTCCGTAGATGTTGACATGAAGGACCTCACATGGTCATGGAGCTCGCTCTCTGCTTGGTGGTGGTGTGTTATCTCGTAGTCAGGTGTGAAGCCGAGCCACTGTTGTTCCCAGTGGTGGGTCACTGCTCTCACTGGTACTGTCTAGTGCTGAATTCACTGGCTTAATCGCTGTTTATTACTGTTCAACACTGATCCCACTTCTTTCCGAAACGAAATTGTCACTTTTGATTATGTTGATGTCCCGGTAGTGAGGAAGGGTCAGGGAGAGGGACTTAAGGAATGGGGCCGAACATGGCCAGCAGCAACGCCTGGTCGGTCTTGACCTCCCCCCCCCCCCCCCCCCCCCGGTGGTCAAGGGTGTAGTGTGCGAGAGAGAGAGAGAGAGAGAGTACCTGCAAGGGAGGAGGGAGTGGGAGAGGGAAGGGAGAGGATGTGGGTTAACTAGAGGTGAACTTCGGAACAGGAATTATTATAACCATGACCTTTGACCTGAGCTTATCTACTAAACCTATGGTGACCTTGGACTTGTAACCTTGACCTATCTATGATGTTGACACGTCACCTTAGCCTATCTATCCATATGACCTTGACCTCCCTAATTAACCTATCACCTTCACCTATGACCAACTCTCCTCATAAGGCAACTCTCGTGTTTCATTTCAAGTGACACAACCCGGACATAAAAGATACCTAGTTCCGGGTAGAATAATGCACAGGTTCATACGCATTATTTATCCCGTGAGAGTGGTTATGTATGTAATATGTAAATGTCTGTTAGTATTGTGGGTATCTTCAACTGTGTGAATTTAACACCCATTAAACATTTGTAAATATAACCTTTGCTGCGTTGCCTTTAGACATAACCGAAAGCCATACTGTGCACACCATGTTGACAGATATTGGATTCGATGGGAGTCATGCAATTTCAGGATAAATGCAATTAACAATCTCATTTTGAAAAGGTAGGAAAATATGTCGTCGCTGTCATCAACAAACATACCTGTCCACCTGTCACCAACAAACATACTTGTCCACCTGTCATCAACAAACATACCTGTCCACGTATCATCAACAAACATACCTGTCCACGTGTCATCAACAAACATACCTGTCCACGTATCATCAACAAACATACCTGTCCACGTGTCATCAACAAACATACCTGTCCACGTGTCATCAACAAACATACCTGTCCACGTATAATCAACAAACATACCTGTCCACGTGTCATCAACAAACATACCTGTCCACGTATCATCAACAAACATACTTGTCCACGTGTCATCAAGAAATATACCTGTCCACGTGTCATGAACAAACATACCTGTCCACGTGTGTGTTTATGTATAGTATTTCTGTCAGGAGAGAGCGAGGAACTTTATATCTAATTTTGACGTCACCTGAAGTATAATATTTGTCCATTTTTCTTTCGTTTCATTTGTTTGTGTGACGTAGGAGAGGGAAGGAGGCTTGTTCTTTTTTCTCGATTTTATTTGTTTTTGTTTTTTATTCATGCTATTTTTTTGTTTTATGTTTCTAGCCGTTGTTTGTTTATTATTGATGTTTTTTGTTTTCATCATCATCATCGTCTTCGCCGTCGTCGTCGTCTTCATCTTCATCATCATCATCATCATCATCATCATCATCATCATCATCACAGCATAAAACAAAAACAGCCTCAACAGGACACAATATCTCTCTCTCTCTCTCTCTCTCTCTCTCTCTCTCAGGCAATAAATCTCCTACCTCCTCTCTTATTACCAGTTTTGTCCGGTCAAGCAGTACACCTTAAAACACTGTAAGGCCGTTTATTTATCTTCCTCTACTAAAACACAACCAGATTACGTTTTCATTGCGGCGTAAACTGCCTTCATTTTCTTTTAATTATAAGGTGTGCAGAGGCCTCAGTGTGAACAAGACTGAATCCATTAATGTAACTTTTTTTTTACGTCTTAATATTGTACTGACTGTTGTGGTGCTGTGTGTTAAGAGTTAGATATATACTGATAATGAACGTAAGGTATGTGCTCTTAGTTTGGTTCGATATGATGTCGTCATATGAAATTATAATACGTGTGTGTGTGTGTGTGTGTGTGTGTGTGTGTGTGTGTGTGTGTGTGATATTCACGTACACTAACATACACATAGAGACATACATACAGACCTATATACGATTTGTACACACACAAATACACCAAATCGTGAAATACAATTCTTCCCCCCTCCCCCTTCCAAAAAAAACCGATTAATAATAATAAAAATGATAGAGCGTGTTTTGTGTTACCGTTGGTGGACGTAATATTTGGCGATTAATATTTAATCGTCCTTCTGGAAATTTAATATAGGGCTCTATTTTTTACCCGTAAACTTTGATGTTTTTACTAGATATTAACACACATTATAATATGACCTTTACAAGAGCAAAATGACTCGGTGGTGGTAGGAATGTGTTCGTAAATGATAGTGTAAATATGTGGTAATGTAGCATGTAATATTCTCTGTGACAGGGATATATTATGTATAAACGATATGCCGATATTTTTCATACCGGTACGTAATATTGCGTTATACTCGTGTGTGCATATATATATATGCAACTATATCTTGCGCTAATCAGGCCGCACCTCGATTATGCAGTTCAGTTCTGGTGCCCTTATTATAGAATGGATATCAATTCACTTGAGTCGGTGCAGCGAAGAATGACGATAATGTTTCTGGGACTTAGAAACCTTCCATATCAGGATAGGTTAAAGAAACTAAACTTGCATTCCCTAGAAAGACGAAGAGTGCAGGGCGATATGATAGAAGAGATATGGCTAGTGCTACTTGTAAACGGGGTTATGCCCTCCTGTGAGCTGAGTTAGAGAATACCAAGGAAAAAACCTGAAATTAGAGCAAGAAATCTTGAAATTAAAGGAAGAGATGACAAGGATGAAGGAAGAAACGACACAGGGAAAGACGGTGAATGACGAATGGAAGGTTGTGAGGAGAGGGACTACCAAGCTGGTGGTTAAGAAACACACCAAGGATACAACAACGACAACAACAGCTAAGTGTACCAACTCGTTCAGTCCCTTAATAGACGAAATGGACGTTAGTACAGTCAGGGACAGGGCTGAAAAGGAAGGTATAAAAACTTTAATTGTTGGTGACTCACAGGTAAGGTACATGGACAGAGCCTTTTGTGGTAAAAATAAAAATAGGATGAGGGTGTGTTTGCCAAGGGCTGGGGTGGGGGATATAGTTGACAGGATGGACAATATCTTGTCTGGTAATGGGAACAAACCCATTATCTGCCTCAGTGCAGGAGGCAATGATATTGGCCTGTGCAGGAGTGAAGAGCTTCTTGATAAGTTCAAGACAGCCATAGATCGTATTAGGACAAAGGGATCCGCATATGTGGTGTCCTGCCTAGAAGGAGAGTTAGCAATGAATGGTTGTTCAAGGGCAGTTGGTGTCAACGGCCGTCTTGACGGATATCGCAAGTCAATATGAGTCATTGACAACTGGGACAACTCCTACGGCAGAAGGGACCTTTATGCTAGGGATGGGGTGCACCTGTCTCGGGAGGGGGTGGCAACCCTGTCTGGGTCTCTAGAGGGGGCAGTTCAAAAGATATCTAAGTATTTAAACTGCTAGGAGAACATATGGGCACGGGGGTGGAGGAGACTGCTGTGGGAGCGGGTAAACAAAGTGAAAGATTACAGGGAAATAGTGTTAGGAATGACCACAAAACTAAATTTGACAGGGAGTTTAAACCTAAACGCTGTAAAGGGAGGACTCAGAACACGACTAACTTAAATGTCTACTACGCGAACAGTAGGAGTATGAGAAACAAAATGGATGATATTAGGGCCTTGGTATGTACCGAAAAAATCGACATAATAGCATTCACTGAAACATGGATCAATCTAGACTCACGTGAGTTACCGTTCGAATACCAAATTGCGGGTTACAAATTGTTCCATACCGTTAGGCAGACCAGGAAAGGAGGCGGAGTAGTAATCTATGTCAGGGATAATCTGAAGTGTGAAATAAAAAAGGAAATAAAAACTGAGCGGAATACAGAAATAATTTGGATAGAATTAATCGACAGTAGGGAAAAATTAATCACAGGAGTAATATATAGACCTCCCAATCTTGATAGAGTCAATGAGAGACTTATCTGGGATGAAATGCACAGGGCTTCCATACACAGCAAAGTCTGTATAGTAGGCGACTTTAACCTTGCCCAAATAGATTGGACTGACCTTACGGGTAACTCAGAATCAGAGAATTTTCTTAAAACAATCCAGGACTGTTTCCTAAGTCAACATATAACCGAACCCACCCGGGGTAGTAATATACTCGATTTAGTTCTGTTGAACAGAGAAAACCTCATTAGCAATGTCGAGGTAGGGAACGAACTTGCAAACAGTGATCACAAAGAAATTAGATTCCAGTTAGATTTTCAGGGCAGACGTAAGGAAAATTCCACTAAAGTACCAGATTTCAGAAGGGCGAACTTTGACAGTTTAAAGAGGCAGCTGAGAGAAGGGGTGTTGCACTTGGGCGTGAACCTGACAGATGACACCGACCTGATAACGAGATCTGAGATTGCCGAGTTCCACGACTATTTAAATAATGAGTTACTTAATGCACAAAGGCAGAACATACCATACAAAAAACTCTGATCAGACAACATTGACCCTAAATGGATAAATAATTATTTAAAGAACATCATTGGCCAAAGGAAGGCTATAGGTAGAAGGATAAATCGTGGCAAAATTTACTTCTAGGATTATTATAAGGTATTGGTGAGTAGGGTTAAAACCGAGATGAGGAAAGCCAAGAGGAATAATGAGGTAAGGATAGCAAGGGAGGCGAAGAAACCCCAAGGGATTCTACCAAATGTATCAAACTAAAACACGAGAAAAGATTGGACCAATACGGTCAGATACCGGCGAGCTCACTGACAACGATGGAGATGTGAGCAATAATTCTAATAAATATTTTTCAACAGTTTTCATCACCAAAAATTTAAACATGATACCTGAGGCACCGACTATATACAGAGACAGTGAAGAAAACAAATTAAGCGAGATAGTAGTGACTAGTAAGCAAATAGACAAACTAAAGCCTAATAAGTCACCTGGTCCCGATGAGATATTTGCCAGAGTATTAAAGGAATGTAAGGAAGAGCTTAGTATGCCCTTAGCAAAGTTGTTTAACATGTCCTTAAAAACAGGTGTAGTACCAGAATCCTGGAGGATAGCGAATGTAATACCAATTTTCAAGAAGGGGGATAGATCACTATCCTCTAACTACCGCCCAATCAGCCTAACATCAATAGTAGGCAAATTGCAAGAATCAATCATTTCAAATTCTATTTGAAACCACCTGGAGATGCACAAGTTGATCAATGATTCCCAACATGGCTTCACAAGCGGGTGTTCATGTCTAACTAATCTATCTATTAACATTCTTTTCACCAGTTTTCGAATCGGTGGATGAGGTGGATGAGGAGCACAGAGTCCCCCACGAAAGACTAATTAGAAAGGTAGAAGCACATGGCATCAAAGGTAATATCCTTAAATGGATTAGGGCGTGGTTACAGGACAGGAAACAGCAAGTAAGCATTAACTGCACTAAGTCCCATTGGAGCAACGTCACTAGTGGAGTTCTGCAAGGCTCAGTACTTGGACTCTTATTATTTAATATATACATAGACGACATAGATATCGGCATAGACAGCAACATAAGTAAATTTGCTGATGACACTAAAATAGGACTTGTTATTAACGATGACGAGGACTCTGCTAAACTACAGGAAGATCTAAACAGATTTTTCGAATGGTCTGGAAAATGGCAGATGAAATTCAACGTCGACAAATGTAAAGTACTCAGTATAGGAGATGTAATCAGGGAAACCAGATACCAGATGAACAACGATGCCATAGAGAAATCCGACTGCGAGAGAGATTTAGGAGTAATGATAAGTAGGAACCTTAAGCCAAGTAAACAATGTGTTTTTGCTCGTAACAAGGCTAATAAAGTACTTGGGTTCATACAAAGGAGTGTTAGTTACAAGATTAGCGAGGTCGTCCTAAAACTGTATCTTGCGCTTGTGAGACCACACCTGGATTACGCAGTTCAGTTCTGGTCACCGTATTACAGAATGGATATAGAATCCTTGGAAAGAATTCAGAGGAGAATGACAAAACTAATCCCGGGCATGAGGAACCTTGAGTATAGAGACAGGTTAAAGCATCTTAATTTGCACTCCCTCGAGTGACGTAGAGCGAGGGACGACCTGATAGAGGTGTATAAATTGAAGTCAGGGCTAAACAAAGGGGACATTACAAAGGTACTCAAACTATCCAACCAGGAACGAACTCTTAACAATGGCTTTAAATTAGACAAATTTAGATTTAGGCGCGAAATAGGTAAACATTGGTTTGGAAACAGAGTTGTGAATGAATGGAACAAGTTACCAAGTATCATCATTAACTCGAATACGCTGACTAGCTTCAAACATAGGTTGGATGGATATATGATTTGATTTTGATTTTGCCGCTTACAGCGGCTACTTTACTGTGCACCCCACACTCATCCTGTGAGCAGGCAGCGCAAAAGGATTACAGAGTAGAGTTTACAAAGGGTCATAATAATTAACCCCCGTTGTCAGGATATTATGGCACTGGATGTTACACAGTATTTTATTTACATTATTTGTTTAGTTCTATACACAAAGGGTAACTTATTCACAAATGCGTGAGTACAGGCGTGTGAGGCAGTATGTCTGGCCTTACACTTTCTTATTCACGTTTACGTGAGAGGTATTCAAGCACATTGCGTATTTGGTTCTGTACATGAGAACTGATATAGTTACTAAGTGCAAAAAAGTGGATACAATCTTAATATGTCGACTATCTTGTCAGTAGAGATGAAGTGTTGTGCCATTTCACATACAGTGTGCTTGTACCTGTCCCTAAAAGGTTCTATCTTCACACAGTCGAGGACGTAGTGTTCAAGTGTGTGGCCATATGTATGGCCACACACTTTTTATTTAGTTTTGTTTACATCTGCTTGAGGAACATACTGCCAGAGGTACTTATATCCTAATCTTAGTCTAGCGGTTACAACATCTTGTAATCTAGTGATCTTGTTACTTGCTCCATATACATGTTTCACTTGATACATCTCATCATGGTAACCTATGGATCGACTAGTGCCTGTTTGCACTTGTCTACTTGCGTCAAACTCATCAATAAGTTCTAATTACAGTTTTAAGGGTTCTTTTTGACAGACCCAAATTGTATTCAACGGTGTCTTTGTTAGACGCGAGTTTGGCGAGGGCATCAACTCTGTCATGTTTTATGAGGCCTATGTGAGAGGGGATCCACAATAGTTTGGCCTTGACACCCCTGTCAACAAGGCACGCATATTTGTGTCTGGCTTCAGAGACAAGAGCGTGACAACCTGAGTCGAGGGTGCCAAGGGCAAGTAGTGAGGATAGAGAGTCAGTGATGATGAGACTGTCAGTAACAGTGGTTTCAATGAATTTAATAGCTGTGAGTATGGCAACTAATTCAGTTTGTAGAGTGGATGCCCAGTTGTTAATTCTAACTCCTTTCTCAATTATATTACCGTCAGGTTGAGTCACAACAATAGCACCTCCAGCCCTCCCACAAGCGGTGTTTAGAGATCCATCAGTGTAGATGGTCTGTGTGACATTATCATCAGTCTGTAGAGTGTGTATGTGTTCAAGAGCTCTCAATTTGGCAGTGTGTTGGAGATAAATGCTTTGTATAATTACTTTTTTAGGCGGATACGTCGGTATTGTGATATCGAAGGGAACTGTCCGCCAGGGTGGCAGGAAGCGCTGCTGTGTCTCAACTTTGTACAGGTGGTCTAGTCCAAACGTCTTCATATGTGTAGCTGTAGTTTGGATCCATTTAGACTCAGTAGTCCCATGGTTCATACATTCTAGCAATTTTAAGGAAACAATGTTATCAGGATCACCACGCAGAAGCCTCAGGGCTATCATGAGGTTGACTTCAATTATTCTATCTTTAACACTGGGTATACCTACTGTAGTTCTTTCCTCATATTAAGTACTTTAGTGCTCATGGGACATCCTAGGATAATTCTGAGGGCTTTATTTTGCATTTTCTCGAGCTTGTCAACGCCTTTCCCGTCACGAATGACCAGGGCTGGTGCGTGGTAATCTATCAGAGATCTTATATAGCCTAGGTACATTGTTTTAACAGTTCTAATATTAGCACCATAGTGCGGGCTGTACCCCGCTACACTTCTAAGAGGTCTCAGTCTGTCAGTTCAATGGCGGGTTAGCTGTTGTATGGCGGGTAGGGATACAAGGGACGGAAACACCAAGATATTTAAAAGAAGAAACATAGTCAATAGTGTTGTTACCTGTCTTGAACTTGGCGGGGCCGTGTTTGCGGTTACCAGCTTGTTTGTTGAACACCTTAGTTTTCTCAGTGGAGATAATAAGACCGAGGTTCTCACAGGCTGCGTATACATGGTTCAGGGTGGTTTGCATTTCACGATGAGTTTTAGTATGTATACGAATATCATCAGCATAGCTGATTGAGATATTGCTGGGGTTGTCTGGTATTAAATTTAATAATGCATTCATAAGAACATTGAACAAAGTGGGGCTAAGTACTCCACCTTGAGGGGTGCCAAGTTGCATATCTTTAACTTCACTTTTGTAACCCTGAAACAGTGCAGCAGCCCTTCTGTTGGTTAGGTAACCACTTATCCAGCGTAACAGCCTACCTCCTATATCCATTTTGGCTAGTTCGTACAATATCAGTTGCCTATTGGCAATATCAAATGCAGCTTTTAGGTCAAGAAATGTGGTGTATCTGTGGCTTTCATCACCATGCACAGTTAGGAATGTGGTGATGCAATTATGTACACCTTTACCATGGGTGAAGTAATTTATGTTAGGAGACTTGTGTTCTCTGATTCTATATAAGAGTCTGCCAAGAACCATCCTCTCAAAGGTTTTACAGAGGCAGCTGGTTAGTGATATGGGACAAAAAGCATCAGGCTGTCCTGGTTTCGGTATTGTTACAACAATACTGCTGGTCCAGGATGTGGGTAGTTGGCCCTCGGCATGACTCATGTTGTACAATACCAACAATGGATTGCCTGGCACGCTCCTTAGTAGTCTAACGATGTTGTAAGTGACTCCGTCCTCTCCAGGGGAAGTAGACCTACCCCTGGCGAGGGCGGCGTCAAGCTCCCACTCAGAATAGGGGTTGGGTGTAAACGGGACTGCCCAGTTTGGGCCAATAGGGCCGCTGCTGTTTCCTCCATTCTTATGTTCTTATGTTCTTAAGTATTTAAGTGGGTGAAAGAAATCAATAAAGGGGATATAGATAAAGTTCTTATAATATCCGAGCAGGATAGGACTCGGAGCAACGGATTCAAGTTGGATAAGTTTAGGTTTAGGAGGGAGATAGGAAGGAACTGGTTCACAAATAGTGTGGTGGACGAGTGGAACAAGCTTAGCAACTTTGTAGTAAGTGCTGGAACGCTGGAAATTTTCAAAAGGAGGCTAGATAGATTCATGGATGATAGAGAGTGGTAGTTACTCTCGACAGGAGCTGCCATGCACAGGCCAACCGGCCCATTGCAGACTCCTTATTTTCTTATGTTCTTATATATATATATTGTTACGAACCACGCCATCAATTGTCATGATCTACCAACCCAGCACTACGAACCACGCCATCTATTGTCCTGATCTACCTACCCAGCACCACGAGCAACGCCATCTAGGGACGAAACCCGAGTATGACTACTCTTAGTTACCACTCCGGGGTTTCCCTTCTCCATATCCTGGTTGTTGTGTCACCTCCTCCAAGTCTTCCTCATCAGATCCAGATCGAGGAAAGTTCAGTTCACTCTGGGAAGTGACCACAGGATCACCTATCCTGGAAACCTACGGCACAGTGACTACCTACCGTCTTCTACAATACTCAGCCTTACTCGTCAGCCATCTCAGCTCCGCACTTAAGTATTTGTAATCTTATATTGCCTCCCCCACCTCCACCTTGCTTCAAATTATTGTATGTTGTATAAATATGTATAAACTGTTAATGTTTACGTTAAGTATGGTTAAGGGTAAATTATAGAAAGCTGAATATTTTGTTAAGGAATTTATGGTACTTTATTATACACAACAAAAACTCGCATCCTTTGTCTACCCTTTTATAGTCCGATTGTCTTTGTTTTTTTATTGTTGTTGCCTGTTGGGATCTGGGTAGTCTTTTTAACTATATTCTAAATCCCCAACTCGTAACAATATATATATATATAAAATGCGCGTTTATATAACCTCTAAAGCTCTGTAGTAAGTTCTTGAGGATGATACATTTTAATACTAATCAAACAATAAATTAATTAAATAATATTTGATATATCGATATACGAGGAGGATACACAACAATAATGCAATGTTAAAATATATATATATATATATATATATATATATATATATATATATATATATATATATATATATATATATATATATAAATAATAATTTTAGTTTTGATAATTTACGATGATGTATTTTGATACGGGAATGTTAACATTTGATTGATTGAAAATTAAATGATAGTTTAGGATAATTTGTAAGGAAAGTATTTAAATTAGGTTAGGTTATGTTATGGTTTGATAAATAATGTTACTTTTTGTAGAGGAATAGATATAATTTTCATATTTGTTAAGTGATTACGTCGAGTCATTTGATTATGTATATACAACCATCGTATTTGACAGTATCGGTGTGATGGCTCGTACAGTACACAACTTATTATTATTTCCCGTCAGAAATAGTCATCATTGTCGCTAAATTTCCTGCCAGAGAAGTAGTGTCTGTGTGTTGGTCCTGCTATAGCCTGGTCAGGTCAGATACAGCGGCAGCTGGATACTAAGGGATATAAACGACCAATTCGAGTTCTGAATTGACTTGATCGTATTTCTCAATGTGTAATGTTGTCTAATTTTCACACATCTGTCTGTGTTTCCTTTAGCAAATGTCTTTCTTTTTATAACTCCAAGATGATAATCGTACATGCCATTGAAAACCACAGACACATCAGGTATTATAATGACGTTTGATGACGTTAGTTTAATGACGTTTGATGGTGCTGGTTGGACCTTTGATGACGATTATTTGACCTTTGATGACGCTGGTTTAATGACGTATGATGTCTCTCCCTTGACCTTTCGGTTTTGCTCAGCACAACAGAGAAAGTCAAGTCGCATTAATAAAAAAAATCTAAAAGGTGAAATGAAGACTAAGAAATTGAGGCTAATATCGAGTGACCTCTGAGCTTACGAGGGTGAAGGTCAATCAAGGTGAGGAAGTTTACAGGTACAGTACAGGTTTATGCATTCCACGAGATTGATATAATTTACAGATGCATATATAAAGCGTGAGTACTAAATCCACGCCATTAATTCCTTCCGCTTAATAGAGAGGAATTTCACCGTGACCCACTACCTGTGTAAACGCTGACCTGAAAGTTGCAAAACAATAGCTCGAGCGTTTGTCAGTTAGTGCCATGACATACCAATAAATACTCAGAGAGGCAGCATCAACTTTCACCTTGGGGGGGGGGGGGGGGAAGAGGAGGGAGAGGGAAAATGGAAGGTTGTGGAAGGAAGGGGGATGGGTGTGAAGAGAGGAAAAATGGAAAGGGGAGGGGAGAGAAGCAAGAGGGGTGGGGGAAGGAAAAGGAACTGGAGAGGAGGGAAGGGAGAAGATAAAGGAGGGTAAGGGAAAGAAGCGAGGAGACGAGGGAAGGACTCGAAGATGAAGGTGAGAGACGAGAGAGGGAGGGAGGGAGGGAAAAAAGGAAAGAAAGAAGGAAGGGGAGAAGAAAAGGGGAGATGGAGGGAGAAGGGAAGTGGGCCTCTAGCGTGGTGTAGGTGCTACGTGTTACGTCACAGCTGTTACCTCAAAGACGATAATTAAATTCCTGCGCTGATTACCGACACTGATTAGGGCCGGAAGCTCATTATGGACCAAAGACGGAAGACGGGATTAAGGAGGCCAAGAACTATACCAATTTCCTCAGATTGTTCAGCTAGAATAATAACAAGGAATTTATTTATGCTTCTGTTTAGTTATTGGTTAATTTTTTGTTCCTTTTGTTTTTGCTTTTTGGGGAAGTCACAGGACAGATAAAAAATATAGCATTAAGAAAGGAGGAACAATAGTCATGATTTATTAGTTTATTTTTATTTGTGTATTTATCTATTTTTCAGCTATCTTCTCATTTGTTTTTGTAATTTCTGGCAACTATTATATTTTTTGATCAGATTATAATATTATCTATGAGAAAAATACCAGTCAATTATTCCCCTCCTCCTCCTCCCCTCTTATATTTATATATACGTATCATTCTATTTATTTAGCTTTTTTTTCAGTATTTGTCGTACACTGTGAAAAGGCTAAAAAAATATTATTCGTTAAAAAGAAATATAACAAAAAACAGCAAATTCCTAAGTGATCTGACGAACCTGCAGCCAAATTCATAGCGCATGCGGGAAATATGCAAATGTAAACATAGGCCGCCTGCGTTTCTGTTTGCTGAAAAATTCTCTTCAAACAGCGCTTTGTTTACAGCCATTAGTCCTTCCTGGTAGTTTAAATGGCTCGACCATGACAATTTAACACAGCAACACCGCGAAAATCATAAAATATGCACTTCTGTCTTCCGTGATGAGTTCTGCAAATATGTGAATGGGCAGCGCGTGTTAGAGTGCAATTTAGCGGTACATCTCCTTCCTCCCACCCTCCAACCTATCCACCACTAACCCTTCCTCCCTCTCACCCACCCTACCGTGACCCGGAAATATAAACAATAAGAGTGAAGCGTCTGGGTCTATTAGTCGAGAGAGGGACAGACGCCGGTAATTTACTGCTTGACTTTAACTGGCAACTCGCATCGTTGAGACAAACGAGCATTCACACACACACACCCAGTTGAAGTATAGTAATCGATGTGCACTGTGGTTCATGGCTCCGTAGTTCAGTCCCTCAGACCAATGATCTCCTAGTCCAGTAGTCCTTCAGCCTCGTGTTCTCTCAGTTAAGTGGTCCCTCAATCGAGTGGTCCCTTAATTCAGTGGCCTCCCAATCCAGTGGTCCCTCACTTCAATGGCCCCTCAATTCAGTGGTCCCTTAATTCAGTGGACTGGCCTCTCAATCCAGTGGCCCCTCAATTGTGCGGGAGTTGTGTTTGTATAGTTGTGTTAGCCGCTCGACACTCACTGTGCTTCTGTTTACATAACCTCACCAGCCTGTCCCATCGAGTCATACAGAGAGTTCTTCCTGGATCTCTCGTGTGTGTGTGTGTGAGAGAGAGAGAGAGAGTCGCTGTTTTGGTGTGACAGGGTCCTAAGGGTGTCTAATAACAACCAAACTCGAATCTAACCAAAGCTGACCTATATCTCCTATGTAAAGTTAACCTAACTTAACCTAAACTAATTTAATCTAACCTTACCTAGCGCAACGTAACGTATCCAAAAATTTACCTAATCTATTGTAACTTTTAACATTGCCTAAACTACCCCTAACAAGACATAATTTAACGTAGCCTAACCTAGCCCTTGACACTACCTAATTTCCCTTGACCAAAACCTAACATATCTCACTCTAACCCAACTAATGTATCACAAACCTAACCTAACCTATCCAAATATCCGCCTTACCTAACTTAAACCTAACCTACCCCACCTCACCAAACATAACCTAATCTACCGCTTTAAATGATCAAAGCTTGCGTAACCTAACCTACTAAAACCTTACCTAACCTAACCTAAACTAGCCTTACCTAACCTAACTGAATTTCACAATGTAAATATGCAAACGCAGGTCCAAGCTCTTGTAATTAGTTTTGCCTCCACTACGACTGCCAACGCTCTGTAATCGTTACATACAAGAAGCGTACAGCAACCGGCATAACGTGTTCTGTAACTGTACTAAAACCTGTTAACGACGTGTATTAAAACAGATTCAGTACCAATTTCAGTAAACTGTTCACGTAATATCAGTTTCGAGTGCAAGAAGCGGAATAAACTAAAAAAATATGTCGCTTGTTTTTGTAGCGGCTATAACAGGTGTTGAGTGAGGCAGGTATTAGTAAACAACGGTGAGATGCTTCTAATATCCAGTACGTTATGCTGGTGTCAGATGTCAAGTCAAAGGGGATATAGATAAAGTTCTAAGGGGATATAGAAAAAGTTCTAATGGGATACAGATTAAGTTTTAAGGGGATATAGATAAAGTTCTAAGGGGATATAGATAAAGTTCTTATAATATCCGAGCAGGATAGGACTCGGAGCAACGGATTTAAGTTGGATAAGTTTAGGTTTAGGAGGGAGATAGGAAGGAACTGGTTCACAAATCGGGTGGTGGACGAGTGGAACAAGCTTACTAACTTTGTAGTAAGTGCGGGAACGCTGGAAAGTTTCAAAAGGAGGCTAGATAGATTCATGGATGATAGAGAGTGGTAGTTACTCTCGACAGGAGCTGCCATGCACAGGTCAACCAGCCTATTGCAGACTCCTTATGCTCTAAGTCATTCTAGGACCTCACATTTTGTGATGACCAGAAAAAAATATAATAATGATAATAATAATAATAATAATAACAATAACTAACTATCAGTATAGTAATAATAATAATAATAATATAAAATAATTAAGATTAATAATAATGATGATTGTCTGAAATAAAATATTTAAATTAGGTAAATGAATTTAATATTAAAAAAAAGAAAACATATACAGCATAATATATCGTACAGTACAACTACACACTCCAGTGATCCTTCTCTCTCTGTCTCTCTTGTTGACGCTGCAGCTCAGGTAGTCTGGGAGCCTCCCTGTATACCGCCTGGTTGTCATATTGCTTCTCACGGAGACAGTATATAATTATAAGGCAGTACTGAGAGGGTAATAACAACAACAATAATAGCGGTTATATAATAATAATAATAATAATAATAATTCCCTTTTATGATTATTTACAACGCCTAAAATAATATCACGTGTACACTTTACGAAGAGCATTGTGTCAGTAATACATACATACATTCGCATACATACATACATGCGTATACATACATACATACGCATACATACATACATACATACACACACACATACATACATACAGGTTTGGCTTTACATCATAACCAGTTTAGCGGAATACGTAATTGGGCTTAATTACAGTACAGTCACCTGGATCAGCTGTGTCAAGAGGCCCTCACAGCTGAACCCTGACCCACAGTAGTTCATTGTGAGGTAGTTATGGGATAGTAGTTCATTTTGAGGTAGTTAGGAGATAGATAGTCATTCATTGTGAGGTAGTTATGGGATAGTCGTTCATTGTATGGTAGTTATGGGATAGTCGTTCATTGTGAGGTAGTTATGGGATAGTCGTTCATTGTGAGGTAGTTATGGGATAGTCGTTCATTGTGAGGTAGTTTGGAGATAGATAGTCGTTCACTGACGTTTAGTATCATAGTTATTAACCGCGTCAGCAGCTCTATGAATGCTATCAATGAGTGTACTTGTATTTTCTACTTTTTCTGTTTATCTCCTTCGGTGTACAACAATTAAGGCAAAATTCTACTGTAGCTAAATATCTTGGGAATTTTATCACCCCTTTCTCACTGATAGGGAGCTCATGAGAGGTCAAAGGTGTATTGTCCTACTTCTTAAACAACTAAATCACAGACTAGGGATATGTTTTTTTTTTTCGTCCAATAACTTCAATCAAATAGGAAATAAATAACGATTGGAGGCTTTATATGACCTTGGAGCTATAATGTGAGAATTAATATAGATCAGCCCGACGCCCACACAGCGGAACACCTAACCTAACCTCACCTGACCTAATCTAAACTATCCTAACCTCACCTTACCTTACCTCACCCCAATTTACTGGAGTCGGTGCAGCGAAGAATGACGAAGATGATTCCGGACTTAGAAACAATCCCTATCAGGTTAGATTAAAGAAATTAAACTTGCATTCTCTAGAAAGACGAAGAGTGCGGAGAGATACGATAGAAATATTTAAGTGGGTGATAGGAATCAATAAAGGAGATATAGAAGATAAAGTTCTTATAATATCCGAGCAGGATAGGACTCGTAGCAACGGATTTAAGTTGGATGAGGTTAGGTTTAGGAGGGAGATAGGAAGAAACTGGTTTACAAATAGGGTGGTGGACGAGTGGAACAGCTTAGCAACTTTGTAGTAAGTGCTGGGACGTTGGAAAGTTTTAAAAGGAGGCTAGATCCATGGACGATAGAGAATGGTTGTAACTCTCGACAGGAGCTGCCATGCACAGTCCAACTGGCTTATCGCAGACTCCTTATTTTTTTTTGTTCTTATGTTCTCACCTCACCACACCTCACTTTCACCTCACCTTACCTAATATATATACTGCGTAATATAATATGCAGTATACATATTAAAATCGAGCCCCAGGTTTTATAATGAAGGAAGTCAGTATGCTTTGAGTGGAAAGAAAAATAAGGAAAAAAGAACATCCCGTATTATATTTTTTCCCAACATCAGTAAAAGTTGTTCCGTGTTGTGTAGTTCACTAAGGTTAATTAGATGCAGAGTCACGGTCTATCAGTACAATGGTCTGGGAGGGACTGGTCAACAACACATGTCAGGACGCCTTTATTCGATCGAGAACTTACCCTGTGTTTTGTTGTGTAAATTCCAATAGTTTAGTCTCCCCTCACACACATACACATAAATGGCTCCATTTTCCCTGCTACAACTCTGTTATTATATCTTTATTTATTACTAGCTGTTGTTGTTCTGATCATTCCTTACCATTACTGTAATGATATTCTAAATGGAAGTAATCTGCTCTGGTCGTATGATATAAAATTAAAAAATCATGATAATGTTAGGTCTCACCATTTACTCTTATATGACATGGAAGCCACACATCCTTAACATTGCTAAAGCTGCCTCCCGATAGCTGGGAATGCTGTATAGATGCTGTAGCTACTTCACTCTTGATTAGTTGCTTCAAATTTATAAGGGATTCATTCCTCCAAACTTGAAGTACTGCACTTATATCTGGGGTGGCTCTTTTTCAGTCCAACTGTTAGATAGGGTGGAATCAAAGGCATTTCATATATTGACTCTCCTCCTTTAGTTGATAATCTCTCTTCCCTTTCTCTTCGCCGCAATGTTGCTTCACTCTCTCTCTTTTACAGGTACTTTAACGGGCAAAATTCAGATCGATACGGAACCAACCAAAATGGATGAATAATAGACTCTTAGATCTTCTAGGGAAAAAGAAAGGAGTATATAGAAAAGTTAAGAAAGGCGAAAATCACTTACTTGGTTACTATCAGAACCTAACAAGACAGGTAAAAACAGAAATTAGGAAAGCAAAGAGAAATTATGAAATTAAAGTAGCAAACGAATCGAAAAATAACCCCAAAGCTTTTTATCAACTGTATAAATCAAAGGTTAGAGATACAATAGGTCCCCTTAAAACTACGACAGGAGAAATGACTGATGATGAGTTAGAAATGTGTAGTACGTTAAATAGTCATTTTCGCTCCGTATTCACAAATGAAAACCTAGCACAGTTTCCAGAAGTTCATAAGGTTTATAACGACAGTATAGAAAATATGTTGATGAATATCAATATTACTAGTAACGATGTGCTTAAAGTAATTATTAATTACTAATTAACAAACTGAAGCCTCATAAATCGCCTGGTCCAGACGAGGTATATGCTAGAATATTAAAAGAATGTAGAGATGAGTTGAGTAATCCATTAGCAGTTTTATTTAATAAGTTATTGGAATCTGGCCTAGTGCCAGAAGCTTGGAAACTTGCAAATGTAGTTCCGGTTTTCAAAAGTGGTGATAAATCAATTGCATCAAATTACCGTCCCATTAGTCTCACGTCAATCATAGGCAAGTTGCTAGAGTCAATTATTGCTACAAAAATCAGAAGCCACCTTGAAACATTTAACTTAATTCATTCTTCTCAGCACGGGTTCACCCAGGGACGTTCTTGTCTCACAAATTTGCTTAGCTTTTTCTCAGAAGTATATGAAGCGGTAGATAATGACAAGTCATATGATATAATTTATTTAGATTTCAGTAAAGCATTCGATAGAGTCCCTCATGAGAGATTGATAAGGAAGGTAGAAACACATGGAATAGGTGGATCATTATTAAAATGGATTAGGTTATGGTTAACTGGTAGGAAACAAAGAGTCAGCATAAATGGATTAAAGTCAGACTGGGGTGCAGTCAAAAGCGGAGTTCCCCAGGGATCTGTATTAGGCCCTCTGCTGTTTGTTATATTCATAAATGATCTTGATTTAGGTATAACTAGTATGATTAGTAAATTTGCAGATGATACCAAAATGGGGAGAGTGATAAATTCAGACAGTGACTTTGAACACCTTCAAAGAGATCTAGATACCTTACATGAGTGGTCAGTAGACTGGCAAATGAATTTTAATACTGATAAATGTAAGGTACTACAAATAGGGAAGACGAATACAAACGTTAAGTATAAACTAGGTAACACGGAAATAGAAAACTCAGATTGTGAAAAAGATCTAGGTGTATTTGTTAGCAACGACTTGAAACCTAGAAAACAATGTATTAGCGTTCGCAACAAGGCAAACAGGGTTCTTGGGTTCATATCTAGGAGTGTGAGTAACAGAACTGCTGACGTTATCTTGAAACTTTACCTAGCATTAGTGAGGCCACACATGGATCATGCGGTTCAATTCTGGTATCCTTATTATAGAATGGACATAGATTCTTTGGAGAGAGTACAAAGAAAAATGGTCAAAAATGATCCATAATATTAGAAACCTTCCATGTGAAGAAAGACTGAAAAGCTTAGGCTTGCATTCATTAGAGAGGCGTAGAGTTAGGGGAGATATGATAGAGGTGTTCAAGTGGGTAAGTGGGATTAACAAAGGTAAAATGGAAGATGTTCTGAAGCTCAGTAATAACGAAATAACTAGAACAAATGGCTTTAAATTAGATAAATTCCGATTCAGAAAGGATATAGGCAAGCACTGGTTTGGTAATAGAGTTGTGGATATGTGAAATAGGCTACCGAGTGCTATCTTAGGATCGGGGACACTAGGGAGCTTCAAGACGAAGTTGGATAGGCACATGGAAGTGCTGGGATGGGTGTGAAAGGGATCTGCCCTGTATGGGCCAGTCGGCCTCCTGCAGTATCCCACTTTCTTATGTTCTTATGTAATGTTCGGTGGATTTGGCATCCTGTGTACCGCCGGCAAGGCCGAGGGCTCGTAACACTCGTCTTGCTCGTGGTGCTCACCGTTTCTCTGTGGCGGTCGGTCACACTAGAATAACCCGTTGTAGTACATCCTTCTTTCTTCAGACAGCCAAATGTGGAATGCTCTGCCTTCTTCTATGTTTCTATACTCATACAATCTGCCTCACTTTAAAAAGCTGATTTTCCGGCATCATTGTGGTGTAGATTAATATAATCTTTTTCTTTTCTATTTTTGATTTATTTTCCTCTTATTTTTCGCCTCCTAGGCCCTGTTGTTGGTCGATGACCTGAGCCCGGGTGGTCCATTCCCCGTAAAAAAAAAAAACAATATATATTTCTGGTCACCTACCGTGAAACTCGAATATAAGGCAGTGTTTATTTTTCAGTATACAAGCCTAAGTATACTTGAACAACTGATATATATATATATATATATATATATATATATATATATATATATATATATATATATATATATATATATACACATACAATCAACGACCTCACCAGCAAGGAATCGAACCCTCGACCTACTGGGTGTTCGATTCCTTGCTGGTGAGGTCGTTGATTGTATGTTCAAAGTCCGCGTGTTAAATGGACTAAAAATGAAGTATATATATGTACCTCGCGTTTCATACCAGCTGGATTCGGTAAAATGCTACTGACACCACATACGAGGCACGGGCAGTTTCCCAATGAGGTTCACGGCGCCATCAGCTCGATGAACAGGCTTTGTGTGAAATATAACAGAGTCTAGAACTGCTTTTAGTGTCCTTGTGGCCTAGCCGGTAAGCGTTCCCTAGTCACACCCAGTAGGTCGAGGGTTCGATTCCTTGCTGGTGAGGTCGTTGATTGTATGTTCATAGTCCGCGTGTTAAATGGACTAAAAATAAAGTATATATATACACATATATATATATATATATATATATATATATACTCTTGATAAAATCACACGGGAAAAGGGAAACAACGGAGCACCTTAGCTTTCGTCATTATTCAAGACATATTCAGAGGCAACTGGATTACATGGACAGAGAGAGGCTTAAATATACAGGGTGACCTTAAAAACATGAGGTCAGGTCATAATGATGTTATCCACTAATCCCCACACCAACACACATGTAGAGGAGCTTATGAGAAGGGGGGTGACGTGACTAGTCAGGTCAGGTCAAAAATAAGGGACCCACTAAATAACTATAATACATCTAGATCAAAGGTTTTCAAAGCATTTTTAACCTTGGGCCACTGACAAATAAATTTATGTAACATATTAGCAGTTTTCAACTGACCTGCATATATATATATATATATATATATATATATATATATATATATATATATATATATATATATATATATATATATATATATATATAATCAACGACCTCACCAGCAAGGAATCGAACCCTCGACCTACTGGGTGTGACTAGGGAACGCTTACCGGCTAGGCCTCATTGGGAAACTGACACCACATAAGAGGCACGGGCAGTTTCCCAATGAGGTTCACGGCGCCATCAGCTCGATGAACAGGCTTTGTGTGAAATATAACAGAGTCTAGAACTGCTTTTAGTGTCCTTGTGGCCTAGCCGGTAAGCGTTCCCTAGTCACACCCAGTAGGTCGAGGGTTCGATTCCTTGCTGGTGAGGTCGTTGATTATATGTTCAAAGTCCGCGTGTTATATGGACTAAAAATGAAGTATATATATGTACCTCGCGTTTCATACCAGGTGGATTCGGTAAAATACTACTGACACCACATAAGAGGCACGGGCAGTTTCCCAATGAGGCTCACGGCGCCATCAGCTCGATGAACAGGCTTTGTGTGAAATATAACAGAGTCTAGAACTGCTTTTAGTGTCCTTGTGGCCTAGCCGGTAAGTGTTCCCTAGTCACACCCAGTAGGTCGAGGGTTCGATTCCTTGCTGGTGAGGTCGTTGATTATATGTTCAAAGTCCGCGTGTTATATGGACTAAAAATGACGTATATATATATATATTTATATTTATATGTATATATATATATACCTTTGTGTGTATTTTTTCCCCTCGCCATAAGCAGACACTCCTAGACCTTCCCCGCCTGAGCTATGATGAGACTTCGTTTCTTGTAATCAGATTAAGAGAACATAAGAACATAAGAATGGAGGAAACTGCAGCGGGTCTATTGGCCCATACTGGGCAGTCCCGTTTACACCCAACCCCGATTGCTCATATAAGCATCCAACCTATGTTTGAAGCCATTCAGCGTATTCGAGTTGTTTATGATATTTGGTAACTTGTTCCATCCATCCACTACTCTGTTTCCAAACCAGTGTTTACCTATTTCACGCCTAGATCCAAATTTGTCTAATTTAAAACCATTGTTATGAGTTCGCTGCTGGTTGGATAGTTTGAGTACCTTTGTAATGTCCCCTTCGTTTAGCCCTGACTTCCACATATACACCTCTATCAGATCGCCCCTTGCTCTACGTCTCTCGAGGGAGTGCAAATTAAGATGCTTTAATCTGTCTCTATACTCAAGGCTCCTAATGCCCGGGATTAGTCTTGTCATTCTCCTCTGAATTCTTTCCAAGGATTCTATATCCATTCTGTAATACGGTGACCAGAACTGAACTGCGTAATCCAGGTGTGGTCTCACAAGGCGAGATACAGTTTTAGGATGACCTTCCTAGTCTTGTAACTAACACTCCTTTGTATGAACCCAAGTACTTTATTAGCCTTGTTACGAGCAAAAACACATTGTTTACTTGGCTTAAGGTTCCTGCTTATCATTACTCCTAAGTCTCTCTCGCAGTCGGATTTCTCTATGGCATCGTTGTTCATCTGGTATCTGGTTTCCCTGTTTACATCTCCTATACTGAGTACTTTACATTTGTCCACGTTGAATTTCATCTGCCCTTTTTCCAACCATTCGAAAAATTTGTTTAGATCTTCCTGTAGTTTTTCTGAGTCCTCGTCAGATTTAATAACACGTCCTATTTTAGTGTCATCAGCAAATTTACTTATGTTGCTGTCTATGCCGATATCTATGTCGTTTATGTATATAATAAATAATAATGGTTCAAGTACTGAGCCTTAGGGAACTCCACTTGTGACGTTGCTCCAATGGGACTCGCTCACTCGCTGTTTCCTGTCCTGTAACCACGCCCTAATCCTTTTAAGGATGTTACCTTTGATGCCATGTGCTTCTACCTTTCTAATTAGTCTTTCGTGGGGGACTCTGTCGAAGGCTTTGCTAAAGTCGAGATATACCACATCATAAATGTGCCCCTCGTCCACCGATTCGAAAACTGATGAAAAGAATGTTAATAGATTAGTTAGACAAGAACGTCCGCTTGTGAAGCCATGCTGTGAATCATTGATCAATCGGTGCTTCTCCAGGTGATTTCGAATACAGTTTGAAATGATTGCTTCCAGTAATTTGCCTACTATTGATGTTAGACTGATTGGGCGGTAGTTAGAGGATAGTGATCTATCCCCCTTCTTGAAAATCGGTATTACATTCGCTATCCTCCAGGATTCTGGTACTACACCTGCTTTTAAGGATATGTTAAACAACTTTGCTAAGGGCATAATAAGCTCTTCCTTACATTCCTTTAATACTCTGGCAAATATCTCATCGGGACCAGGTGACTTATTAGGCTTTAGTTTGTCATTTTGCTTACTAACATTGTTGCTAGTTATTACTATCTCGCTTAATTTGTTTTCTTCACTATCTCCGAATAGAGTCGGTGCCTCGGGTATCATGTTTAAATTCTCGGTGGTGAAAACTGTTGAAAAATATTTATTCAGATTATTTCTCATTTCTCCATCGTTATCAGTTAGCTCGCCGGTATCTGACCGTATTGGTCCAATCTTTTCTCTTGTTTTAGTTTGATACATTTGGTAGAATCCTTTGGGGTTTGTCTTCGCCTCCCTTGCTATCCTTAACTCATTATTCCTCTTGGCTTTCCTTATCTCAGTTTTAACCCTACTCACCAATATCTTATAATAATCCTGGAGGTAAATTTCGCCACGCTTTATCCTTCTACCTATAGCCTTCCTTTGGCCAATGATGGTATGTTCTGCCTTTGTGCATTAAGTAACTTATTATTTAATTTGTCGTGGAACTCGGCAATCTCAGATCTCGTTATCAGGTCGGAGTCATCTGTCAGGTTCACGGCCAAGCGTGACACCCCCTCTTTCAGCTGCCTCTTTAAACTGTCAAAGTTTGCCCTTCTGAAATCTGGTACTTTAGTGGAATTTTCCTTACGTCTGCCCTGAAAATCTAACTGGAATCTAATTTCTTTGTGATCCCTGTTTGCAAGTTCGTTCCCTACCTCGACATTGCTAATGAGGTTTTCTCTGTTCGACATAACTAAATTGAGTATATTATTACCCCGTGTGGGTTCGGTTATGTGTTGACTTAGGAAACAGTCCTGGATCGTCTCGAGAAAATCCTCTGATTCTGAGTTACCCGTAAGGTCAGTCCCATCTATTTGGCCAAGGTTAAAGTCGCCTACTATACAGACTTTGTTGTGTATGGAAGCCCTGTGCATTTCATCCCAGATAAGTCTCTCATTGACTCTATCAAGATTGGGAGGTCTATATATTACTCCTGTGATTAATATTTCCCTACCGTCGATTAATTCTATCCAAATTGTTTCTGTAATCCGCTCAGTTTTTATTTCCTTATTTATTTCACACTTCAGATTATCCCTGACATAGATTACTACTCCGACTCCTTTCCTGGCCTGCCTATCGGTATGGAACAATTTGTAACCCGCAATTTGGTATTCGAACGGTAACTCACGTGAGTCTAGGTTGATCCATGTTTCAGTGAATGCTATTATGTCGATTTTTTCGGTACATACCAAGGCCCTAATATCATCCATTTTGTTTCACATACTTCTACTGTTCACGTAGTAGACATTTAAATATCGAGAAAATAGTGAATCCTCTTTACTGTACTTGAACAAAATATTCTAAAGGTATATATGTACTGTGCCAACCATGTCCTCACTGATGAATATTGACAATAACAAACACAGCTGTAGTGAGAGCAATATGTGAGGTATTCAGAAGGATGCGGGGAATAAGAATGTAAAAATACGGAAATGTAGAACTGTAAGAAAAGTCAAGCTGGAAATGGATCAGGTGTGTTCTGATGTTGAAGATGTACCGGGTGAATGGGAAGAGGGAGCGACTAGTGAGAGAGGATGTTGAGAGGCTGAGGATAAGTCGACTTGTGAAAGAGACCTAGGGGTACTTGTAAGCCCGGACCTATGGCCTAGAAAACAGTGCGTTAATGTTCGAAATAAGGCAAACAGAGCATTGGGTTTTATATCTAGAAGTGTAAGTAACAAGAGTGCAGAGGTCTTATTGCAACTATATCTTGCGCTAGTCAGGCCGCACCTCGATTATGCGGTCCAGTTCTTGTGCCCTTATTATAGAATGGATATCAATTCACTAGAACCGGTGCAGCGAAGAATGACAAAAATGATTCACGGACTTAGAAACCTTCCATATCAGGATAGGTTAAAGAAACTTATCTTGCAATCCCTAGAAAGATGAAGAGTGCGGGGAGATATGATAGAAGTATTTAAGTGGGTGAAAGGAATCAATAAAGGGGATATAGATAAAGTTCTTATAATATCCGAGCACGATAGGACTTGGAGCAACGGATTTAAGTTGGATAAGTTTAGGTTTAGGAGGGAGATAGGAAGAAACTGGTTCACAAATAGGGTGGTGGACGAGTGGAACAAGCTTAGCAACTTGTAGTAAGTGCTAGAACTCTGGAATGTTTCAAAAGCAGGCTACATAGATTCATGGATGATAGAGAGTGGTAGTAACTCTCGACAGGAGCTGCCATGCACAGGCCAACCGGCCTATTGCAGACTCCTTATTTTCTTATGTTCTTATGTTCTTATAAAGACCAAGAAGGAGAGGAAGGAAGGAAAGAAGGGGGGATTGAAGGACGTAAAGAAGTACCTATATTTAATAATAACAGTAATAATAATTCATAATAATAATAATAATAATAATAATAATAATAATAATAATAATAAAGCTTAACAGACAAGAAACATTCCATACCTAATGTTAACATATTTAAGAAAAAAACGAAGAAGAATAAAATCTTACCATTATCACCCACAAGAGTTCATCCCAAAGTTCATCACGAGCGTCAACATATATCATCTCACTACCACCTATTCACGCCCCTCTTGAAACTGTTATTACCACTAACTCACTCTACCTACACTTATCTTAATACTTCTTCACTCTGACGCTCTCACTATGACATTTTTTCTCTCCAACGTTACGAATTATTCCTATATTTTATTTTTTATCTTTGTTAACTATCACTTGATGTACTTGTAACGTGTTTAGAGGGTAATACAGTTAAGTCCTTATCTGGTTCCGTGATGTGTGTGTGTGTGTGTGTGTGTGTGTTCTGTCAGATGGCAACACCAAGCTTCGTCTCGTGTCTGGTGGCAGTTGTGTCTCTGTCTTTACTGTCTCGTGTCCTCTTTAAATAGAGTAAGGATTCGAGGAGTATTTTAACCTAAGAGAAGTTCAACAATAATAATGATAATAACATGCAGCAGCAATAATAATAATAATAATAATAATAATAATAATAATAATAATAATAATAATAATAATAATAATGAAAAGGCCATATGGTAATAACGCTGCCTCCCTGTAAACTGACAGCTTAATGTACAGAATACTGTATCCACACTGCCCCTAACAAACCTACAGGAGAACTACGGACCCATAAATGTACCCGAACCAGAGAACACACATTAGATATCTCTCAATGAATCTGTCAATCAATCAAATAACCAAAGAAGTGGTCTACATAGTTGAAATTTAACATATACCCAAATTAACTACAAGGGTCATTAACAAAAAAGAATTCCCATATATTAAGTAATTATGTATTACAATCTCTTTTTGGATGACTCTTTATAGTATTAAAAGAGAGTTGTACGTGTAAGTCATCATCTGTGAATGATATTATTTACCAGGATGATAAATCACTGGAGTTTCATATACCAAGAGACTTTATGAGGTTGGAAGATGGCCAGTTTATGGATCCTCGTCCAACTTCTTGTGTGAGTTTCGTGAAATTTAGAAGTCGTAAATATGATGATGACTTGAAACTGTTGATGTATGTGACTGTGACTGTGTCTTTATTTAACTGTGTTTACAAGATGATGTGACGGAATGATGTGTAGCGGGGCTGTGTTTGTGTACAAGGTAATGTGACGGGGTGATGTGTAGCGGGGCTGTGTTTGTGTACAAGGTAATGTGACGGGGTGATGTGTAGCGGGGCTGTGTTTGTGTACAAGATCTTGTGACGGGGTGATGTGCCACTTGGCAGTGTTTGTGTACAAGGTGATGTGACGTAGTACACTAATTTAAATTAATGTTTGTGTATTGGCATAATTTTGAAATCTCTGTATCTGTTCCTGTACTTGTATCTATCTACCACTATCACTACCACCATCACCACCACCACCCCTACCCTCACCACAACTGCAACGACTATCACCCCACCACTAACCACGTACACTACCACCATTACCACCTACACCACTTCCTGCCCTACCATCACCACTACCACCCCTACCCTCACCACAACTGCCACGACTATCACCCCACCACTAACCACGTACACTACCACCATTACCACCTGCACCACTTCCTGACCCTACCATCACCACTACCACCCCTACCCTCACCACAACTGCCACGACTATCACCCCACCACTAACCACGTACACTACCACCATTACCACCTGCACCACTTCCTGCCATACCATCACCACTACCACCCTCCCCAACAACAGCAACAAACGACAAACAACAACAAGTGGTATACCTCCCTGGTACTCGGGCCAGAAGTCTACGATGCGCTTTTATTTAACTATTGCTTCCATGATGTGGCTCTAGGAGGAGGCAGACGGCCGGCTGGAGAGGATTTAAGGAGGAGGAGGAAGGAAAGATTGTAAAAAAAAGGAAGAGGAGGAGGAGGAACAGAGATGGAGGAGTAGAAGGAAGAGAAAGAGGAGGAGGTGGAGGAGGAAGAGATTGTAAAAAGAGTGGGAGAAAGAGGAGGAGGTAAAGGGGGCGAAAAAAAGGGGGGAGGGGAAAGAGTAGAAGAATGAAAAAGAGATATTAAAGGAAGACGAGAAAGAGGAGTAGAGAAGGTGAATATATAGAAAAGGAAGAGGAGAAAGAGTAGGGAAATATAGTAAATGAAGAGAAGAAAGAGGGAGAGAAGAAGAAAGAGGTGGAGCTGGAGGAGGAACTGGAAGAAAAGAAGGACAAAATAAAGAGTAGGACCAGAGGAAGATATTTAATGACACTCTGATTCACCACTACTACTACTTTGCTGTCGCTCGGAATCGAGTATGACGATCATCCAGCTATGATACAATGATATGAGTTATTAAGGATATCACCTAGGTTGGTGAGTTTTATTGTGACTAAAGAGGCCGATACGGGACCGGCAGAGTCGTTCACAGATGTTGCACATGTAGAGGGCTCCATCTAGTGCGGGAGGGACGGCGGCAGTGTCTTTCCGTCGCTGGCGCTTGTCTGCCTCGGTTTGCAGTCGGGCCAATTCGAAAGTATTGACACCTTCTCGTGTGGTGATCCTCCAAGCGTTATGGTGTGGAGTGATCGTCTCCCAGATGACGGGGTCGATTTTGCACTTTTTCGGGTTCGTCTTAAGACTATCCTTATACCTTTCCAGTTGCCCGCCCGCGTTTCGTTTACTATTCGTTAAATGACTGTAAAGTAGCTGTTTTGGCAGCGCTGACACTGATGCCTTCTTCGCCTTTAATTGAGGAGCTCCAGACCATAACCTGCTAAGATTCATATATCGCTGAAACATGTTGTGTAATAGGGAGTTACCGTCCGATGAGTAACTGGGCCACACATTGTCTTAGTGGAATTGAAAAAAATTCACGCATCTTGCATTGAACGGCAAATTTTTGCGTTTCACATTCTTTTTTTTCTCCAGCATTTGTTCATTTATTTGCGAAGTTCGTACTGGACCATCGCCTTCTTCTCGTGGAAGTTATCAACTTTGGTCTGAGACTTGGGTTGTTCTGACAGTCCGTGAAAGTACCATCTACCACTGACGACTACGTTGATTTTCTGGCCATTTTCATCAAACCAATCAAGGCGTTTTCTTTCGATCTGTCCGAGGGTCTTGCTGCAGGTTTTTGTAATGAGTCTAATGTCGAGGATACCCCATTCGGCACTCGGATTTAGGTTGTTTGTTGTTAGATTGTTTTTCAGCAAATCGTTGAGCTGCTATCTGAATGCTTGTGCTACCACTTGATCACCCGTCACTTGGTGTTAAAACCTCTTCTGAAGGATGGTTGCATTCGCCGTTTTGAGGCGACGTGAAGAGAGAGTTTGGCAGCTTTGATGAGGTAGTGATCTGTGTCACAGCTAGGGTGGCCATTTCCAAATTTCCAAAAAGGAGGAAATATTTTTCTATTTTTTTTTTTGCGACACCTATTTTTTAAACTAAATTAAGCGTGTTTAATGATGAGTTGAAAATATATACAAAGTTGTATAAAATATACAAAATATACTAAAATGACTTGTTGATTTGTCAAATATCACTATAATGTGATGAATTCTATTTTGTGGTCATTTTTCTAAAATTTCATTTTTTTTAATTGTAATGTATATATTACATACATGCATTCATACAGTATAAATAAAGAACTGAAAGAAATGAATATTCATTTTTACTCCTGCTGAAACAGCGCATGCTAACCAAATTGAAGCAAAAGTCAACCACTCTCCCCTGCGGCCTTGGGCAGACTGACCATCTCGGACTTGTTGACGTGTTGACAACTTGACTCGTATGTCGTTCACTGCGGCTCATCAGCAGTGTTGACAACGGCAACTACATATAATAAAAATACGTTAACGGTTATTATGGCCTTCAGTTCCCGCTGTTTTAAGTATACCTAAGGTAATTTATATAATTATTTTTAGTCAGACAACAAAAGGAGGTAGCGCCGGACGGAGGACAGAGTGCTCAAAAGCTGGACTGGCCGGCATAAAGCCGGACGTCTGGCCAATGTAACACAGTGGTTCTGAACCACGCATGGCTCGGGTGATGAGGACATTTCTGCAATCACTTTCTATGACAATGATGTAGTCAATGAGGTGCCAATGTTTGGACCGAGGGTGTTGCCAAAAACCCTTGCACTTATCGGCCTGCCTGAACAAAGTGTTAGTGATAGTGAGGTTGAGTTCAGCACACTTTCTGAGGAGGAGTAGGCCATTGGGATTACTGTACACAAACCCACTCTGTTTCCTCTTATGGTTCTCTGCCTTAAGTCAGTTAACCTTCCAACTCTGGCAATGAAGTCACCTCGGAGCACAACCTTATCCTCTCTGGGATAGAGATTAGCACTCTGTCAAGGTCGGTGTAAAAGACCTCATTGACGTCGTCCTCTGTATCCAGTGTTGGGGAGTATGCACTGATGAAGAAGGCATGACTTGAGTAATTCAGCGAGACTCAGAGCGTCATCAGGTGTTCGTTGATCCTAACAATGCATTTCAGTTAGACTACAGTTCGATGGAATGGTGAATGGCAAACCCAACTCCATAAAAGCAGTGTCTCTCCGCAGCAGGCTTACCCTTCCAGAAGAAGGTATAGCCTGATCCCTGGTCTGTGAGTCGACCCTCTTCTGAGAGCCGGGACTCACGAGTGGCTGCTATGTCGATGTTATACCTGGGCAACTTTTTTTCCACAGAGGCGGTTCTTCTTTCAGGAAGTTCTTTGTGCCAGTAACCAGATGGGTCCTGACATTCCATTCAGTGACCATAAGAGGCTCTATGGTTTGTTTTTGCTTTGATATGTTATTATGTTTACGACTACATTAAAATGACCTTACTGGGTGTGGTTGTGGAGTCATGTTGATTTTTTAGGCAGGCTATTTTTAGGGCACCTTTAATAGCCCACTCCCCCTGTGCGACGAGCAGAGTGGCTCCTGGAAAGGGCTGTTCAGTCGCACAGACAGCCCAGATTGCACTGCTGCCTAGATCCCAGTACATAAACGACCATCTTATCTATGCCGCCCATGTGCAGAGTTGTGCCTTGACTCTGCCTGTCCCCATCATCGCTTGTCTGTTGCCATAGGACTTTTGGGTGTTAAGGGGTTCTGATGATGATGGAAAGTATGATGAGCTGGATGATGGCTGGACATGAGCACAGGCTGCAACCACATATTTTGGCTCTCCGTTGCAAGTAGCTGTAACAACTCGGAAAATGGAGAGTTGCAATGGATTGCCGACAGCCCTGTTTATTGTGGGTCGTCTTCGAAACCTGTCCATCTTGCTTTGCCTTCATCCATTGAGTTCCCGTGTTGGTCACCTCTTCTGCCTATTCCACTGTTGGGGTCTTACTAGAGCTTTGTAAGCATGTCTGTTTGATGCTGGGCTCCAGTGCAGATATTTCGTTCGGGGTTTACTCCCATCGCCTTTTACCTACTAAGATTAATCCGCAAGGCAGAGGGGTAGAGGTTGGTAGGCCCAAAAGCTTATGCGCCGTCCCTTTGGGGCATACTGGTGCTCAGAGATCACCTGCTAGTCTAGTGTAGGCCACGAGGCACCTAGTTACCGTGTGTTGCCACGAGGAGGCACAGCAAGAATCTTGATGGTGAAGAGGCTGTGTACTGGCAGGGGAAGACTTACTCAAGACTGCTTCTCTGATCACCACCATGGCTAACCAGCTACAGTAGCTGAAAGTGGGAGGAAGCAAGCAATGCCTGCACCTTAACACTAATGTAATGCTGCCACAGTAGACCCATGACACCACCCTGTGCACACACACACACACACACACCACACCACACCACACCACACCACCCGGTGTCCCCATGACCACGTGAGGTCCTTCATATCAACACCGAGGACGAGTTACTACACCACATGAACACCACACCACCCGATGTCTCCATGACCACGTGAGGTCCTTTATATCAACACCCGAGGACGAGTTACTACACAATGTGAGCACCACACCACCCGGTGTCTCCATGACCAGCCCAGACCCGGGCCATCAACTGCAAACTATAATAATTTGTATGTTCAATTCACGTTCCTTCTCCTTTCAGTAATGAAAGCTTTTGTTAAACGACCCACCCACCCCATGTCTTTGTATGTAATAAGTCATTTTTGTCCAGTGTATATTTTCAGCCGTCGGGCTGCAGAACTTTTTCAATAAACCGTTAATTATTATTATTATTATTATTATTATTATTATTATTATTATGATTATGATTATGATGATGATGATGATGTACAGCAGAGGAGTACTACAGAGAACTAACTTTGTTCATCTTTTCCCGCAGGTACGTGATGACGTCATGTATACACCTCACGAGACTACATGTGTGTGGACGATGGTTGTGACCTTACGGTAAGTGTCTGTGTGTGTGTTTGTGTTTGTGTGTGTATACGGTATAAACACATTCCCCAACGCACCGCCTCCCCTCTACCTCCATTACCCAACACATCGCCTCCCCCCCTACCCTCACTCTCCTCCCCCCCCTCCCCATCCTGTCGTCTCACCCTAAGAGAATCAGCATTTGGAGATGGGCCAAGTGTAAGGTGCCGCTCACTCACGGAATATTGTTGGACAAAATCCTCACTGAATAAAATCCCACCACCAAAATCCCACGGCCAAAATAATACAAAATCCCTATATCCCTATAAGCTTCCAGCACTTTACGCAATCGCCATCACTTGCCCAATTGTAAAGTTACGTGCCTAATCACAACTGGGACGACTAGCGGTGCCTCGGTTATGAGCAGCGCTGTGTACACTTTACCACTGCACTTTAAAACGCTTTCTGTATAAATTGGACAAGATATAGTTTGACTAAAATTCAGTTAGTTAGGTTAGGTTAGGTTAGGTTACCATAAGCTACATCAGGTGAGGTTAGATAAGGAAAGATTTCGTAATTTAAATTAGATTAAGTAGGTTAGGTTGGGTTAGGAGAGATATGGTTACTGAAAGAAAGAGTAAACACAGGTAGGTTAGGTTAGGAAAGATATGGTTATATTAAGTTAGAGAGGGAGGAGAGAGAGAGAGAGAGACACGAAGCAGTTTGGTCGTATTTGGGCATGGTCGATGCTGAACTGAAGACGTGACACCTACAGTACATTAAGTAACCTAACTTTTTTCTGGTAGAATAATCATCGGGTGGGATTTTCAGTTTCGATTTTTGTTTTATCTTGTGTTGATTTTACAAGTCATACGGGGAGGCAGCATCTCGTTTGTTTAGCTTCAAAGCCTACTCCACTCCCCCCCCCCACCCCCCCCCCCCCCCCCGTCTGTAACCATACTGCCGCAAGATCATAAAAAAGACGCCACTATCCTCCGCTCCCCTTCCTCCCCCCCCTGACAATATGTATCTCCTTTTCCTCCCCACTTACTCGATATAAACAGAAGGTATGAGAGCTTTTTCTCCTCGTGGGATGTAAGAAATATTGGCGCAGGAGGTTTCATATCCTTGCCTTAAACGTCTTGGCTTGCGAGATGTGGAGCGGAAAGGAAGCCTCTGGGCGACGCAACGGGACGCGCTCTGTTTACCCTATCACCTTCCTACTACAATATTTGCGCGGGAAAATGTCACTGCAGCTCAAAGCTTTGTATGTTCCTTATATCTTCCCTTCCTTTTCGAGTCTTATATTTATCCTATACTTTGTTGTTGATTTTAGATTTTGTTGGTCCCTAGTGTCCACAGTAAAGGTCACTCAGCCCCTGTTCACCTGGTTCTTGCCTTTAACGACAAGTATTCAGTACAACTTCAACTACAGTATCAAAGCTATAGTTACTGCTCACCAAGTTTTAGGTTTCTTACAAAAGGCATATTTTTGTCGGGAACTTATAGCAGTACAAAGCCAAGCCGTCCTTATATCTCATTCTTAAACCGATATTGAGAATATTCATGGGTGCTGAATACTTAAGTCTCTCCTATACGTCAACGTTCTGCCCGTGTTTACACGCTCATTTTTGTCGATTGTAAACGTATCATTATTAGGCGGTAAGGTAATATATCCAGGTATTTTATAGGTCTCTATTATTGGAGTGAAGGGATATATTTTAAGTCTGCTAAAGGAGTGTTATTATCACAGCGCAAGGTGTAATTTTCACCTCACGGTCACTCAATCTTAGCAGGAGGTGTATTGCCATCACCCATGTTGTTGTTGTTTGTATATGTCAGTGTTCGGATGATAACTTGAAATTCCGTTCACTATTAAGCATGAAATTGCATAAGCGTCTTGCACCCATGAAGAGGAAGATCCCTCTTGACTGCCGTCACTGGGTCAAAGTTCAAGGTCATTGTTGTGTAGTCAGTCGAGTAGTAGTAGTATTATTTGAATTTGTTTGTTTTTTATATTATTTTAGAGTTTTGATGAACATTGTTGGAACGACACGTATCTTGCAAATTACTTAAAGCCAGGTAGCTACACGTATCTAATTACCGCCCGATAGGTGAGCTTTTTAGTACACTATCAAAGTATTTCACGGGAACAAAGAATCATTTTCTTACCCTCATATATTACATAACACAAACGGTTGGAAAATGCAGTAAATTGTCAACCATTTTGTTTATTAGTACAATAAAGATAAACGTTATTGGAATAGAAACGTTTTATTATTTTTTCCCAACCTGATCTACAATATTGCCTTACGTAATATATGTTTTAAATTAGAATTAATTATCATTGTAGAAACATAGTAAAGGTACAATATCATATTCTACCTCATATACCTTATATTACTGCAAGGAACCGTAAATTATTTTTTTTTCGGGACACAATATTGTAGATATATATTATTGGAATATAGAGTTACGGGACGGCAGTGCGAACGTAAATTATGTGTATATGTTATATTTGTGTGTGTGTGTGTGTGCTGAGAAAACCAATATACGCTGAGCATATAATTTAGTGCACTTGTCGATTGATTATTATAGGAAGTGGTCAAATCCGGATGATAACTACCACAGTCTGAGGAAATGAGGGAAGTAGCCAGGGGTAGTGGTAGGAGTGGTAGTAGTGGTGATAGGCCTGTAGTAGTGTTAGTAGTGGTTGTAGAGATGGTAGTAGTAGTGGTAGTGGTTGTTGTAGTGGTAGTATTGGTTGTAATGGTGGTAATGGTAGTGTTCGTGGTGATGACAGTAGTGGTAGTGGTGATAACAATAGTGGTAGTGGTGGTGGTGGTGATAGTAGACTATTATTATTATTATTATTTGTAGTAGTAGTAGTAGTAGTAGTAGTAGTAGTAGTAGTGCAAGAAGGTGTGCAAGAAGGGGGGCTTCATATGCATGAGGCATGACGAGGTAAGGGATCTCACAGCAAATATGTTGAAGGAAATCTGCCGGGACGTCATGGTAGAACCGACCCTCCTTCCATTGGATGGCGAGATCTTCCAACACAGGACTTCAAACACATCTAACGAAGCCCGTGTGGACGTCAGCGCTCGAGGATTCTGGACGCGGGGACAGCGAGCTTTCTTCGACATCAGGATTTTTGATCCCATGGCCGCATGTCACCGTAACCTAGCTCTCGATGCTGCACATAGGAGGAACGAGAACGACAAGAGAACGGCATACGGGGAGAGAATTCAAAACGTTGATCAAGGCAGCTTCACTCCTCTAGTGTTCACAACCTCTGGTGGGATGGGACCAAGTGCAAGATGTTTCTACGCCAGACTCACCGAGTTGATCTCCGAACAGAAGCAGCAGCCCAGAAGTTATTTTACAGCCTGGATGAGATGTCGACTGTCTTTCTCTCTCCTTCGGTCGGCTTTGCTCTGCCTCAGGGGAACGAGAGCTTCTGCCCCAACTCCGACAACTGCCTCAGATATCGACTATGAGGCTACAGTCACTGAATGCCGCATAGATCTGCGGCTCAACTAATTTAACACAGATAGGATAGCTACTTATGTATTAGGAGATTTAATATTAAGGTAATTAAATGGTGGCGAAGGTGTGGCTATTGGGGGAGGCTGGAGGCCACGTTAAAAAAAAAAGAGTAGTAGTAGTAGTACTAGTAGTAGCATTAGTAGGTATGGTGGTAGTGGTGGTGACGAGGTAAGCACTGTAGGTGTTGCTGAAGGTTAGCAAGTAGTTAAACGGGAAGTAAGTGGAGGAAGTACCTGTTTAAGTGTTCCCTGGAGGAAGTAGAATACCGAGGGAAGTAGATGGGTAGGGAAGTAAACATATAGGGGATGTAGAAGTGGTGGAAAGTAAATGGGTAAGTGGTTGAGGGAAGTAGCTGATATGGAAGTATATACTTGAGGAAATTAGTTGGTCGTAATGGAATGTAGAATGTAAGGGAAAGTGGTGTAGATTAATATACAGTAATCTCTTTCTTTTCTTTTTTTAATTTCTTTTTACACTTACTTTTCACCCCCTACGCCTCATTGTGGGTCCATGAACTGTGCCCTCGTGGTCGTAAAAAAATAATGTGTTAGAAAGGTGTAGTAGAACAGAAAGTATGCAGTGGAAGAACAAAAAGGCACAAAAAGAAAGTGGTGGTAGAGAAAGTAGGTTTTAGGACAATATATGGTATGAGAAGACAGTTGGTGACGAAGAAAGTAGGTGACGAAAAAAATAGGTGGCGAGGACAGTAGGCAGCGAAGACAGTAGGCAGCGAAGACAGCAGGCAGCGAAGACAGCAGGCAGCGAAGATAGTAGGTGACGAAAAATATAGGTGGCGAAGACAGTAGGCAGCGAAGACAGTAGGTGGCGAAGATAGTAGGTGACGAAAAAAATAGGTGGCGAAGACAGTAAGGCGGCGAAGATAGTAGGTGGCGAGGAAAGGAGACGAAAAAAATAGGTGTCGAAGGCAGTAGGTTGCGAACGCACACACACACACACACACACACACACACACACACACACACACACACACAGGGACTACAACAAGGACCCTGAAATAGAAACACATTAAGGCTTATAAGCTGATGGCCATTCACTCCCATATGAATCATCGTCCTCACTCGTAGTAACGCTGATGATGGTGCCATTCACACCATCACCTCACTACACAATGCTTCACTAGGACTGTATATAAGTAGTGAATTTCTTTTTTTTGTTTTAAGCGTGAGAAAAAAAAATGTAAAAGCAACATCAGGGTGGGGAAATAATGAAGATTAGCTCGTGGTTATCTTGGTTTAAGATTCCTACTTACAGTATCATTACCCTTGAATCCTTATCACCGTCGTATTTCTCTATATCAACGTTGTTCATATGATATCTGGTTTCTCTGGTTACATCTCCTAGGTTAAGTAATTTACATCATTCCACATTAAATTTCATCTGCTATTTTCAGACCATGCGAAAAATTGGATTTAGATTTTCCTGTAGTTTTGCAGAGTCCTCGTGAGATTTAATTGCACGCCCTATTTTAGTGTCGTCAGAAATTTACTTATGTTGCTGTCTATGCTTATATGTATGTCGTTTATGAATATGATGAATAGTAATGGTCCAAGTACTGAGCCTTGGGGTACTCCACTAGTGACATTACTGGAAGTAATAATTTCAAACTCAATTCGAAATCGCCTCGAGAAACATAAATTGATCAAAGATTCCCAGCTTGGCTTCACAAGTGAGCGTTCATGTCTGACAAACCTATAATCATTCTCTTTAACTGTTTTCAGTGGCGGACGACACGATTATGATGTGGTTTACCTCGACTTTAGCAAAGCCTTCGACAGGGTCTCCCACGAAAGACTAACACGTAAAGTGGATGCCCATGGAATTGGAGGAGATATTCTAAACTGGATTAGGGCGTGGTTACAGGATAGGAAACAGAGAGTCAACATTAATGGCACTAAATCCGATTGGGGTGACTTCACTAGTGGAGTACCCCCAAGGCTCAGTACTTGAACCATAACAATTTATTATATACATAAGTGACATAGATATAGGCTAAGACAGCAACATAAATAAATTTGGTGACGACACTAAAATAGGGCGTGCAATTAAATTCGACGAGGACTGAGTAAAACTACAGGAAGATCTAAAAAAAATTCACATGGTCTGAAAAATGGCAGATGGAATTTAATGTGGAAGAATGTAAAGTACTTAGCCTAGAAGATGTAAATAGAGAGCCAGATATCTGATGAACAACGTTTGCCCTACTGAAATCTGGGGCTTTAATGGAATTTTCCTTGTGAATGACATTAGGTTTTACTTTGAATATCACTTATTTCTGGGTGCTGTTAACTAGTTCGTTCCCTACATCGATATTCCTAATGAGGTTTCTCTGTTTGACAGAACTAAATCTAGTATATTATTAACCCGGGTGGGTTCAGTTATAAGTTGACTTAGGAAACAGTCCTAATCTGTTTCAAGAAAATTCTATGATACTGAGTTATCCGTAAGGCTAGTCCAATCTATTTGACTAAAGTTAAATTCGTCTACTATACAGACTTTGCTATGTCTGGATGCCCTATGTGTTTTACCCTAAATAAGTTTTCCATTAACCCTATCAAGGTTAGGGGGGTCTATATATTACTCCTTTGATTAAGTTTTCCCAACTATCGGTTAATTCTATCCAAATTGTTTCTGGAATCAGTTCAGTTTTTATTTCCTTGTTGATTTCACACTTGAAATTATCTAGGACATTGATTGCTATCCCGCCTCCTTTCTTAATCTGCCTATCGGTATGAAATAATTTGCAACCTTTAATTTGGTATCCGACAGGTAACTCACGTGAGTCTAAGTTTATCCATGTTTCGGTGAATGCTATTATATCGATTATTGAAGAAGAAGAAGAAGAAGAAGAAGAAGAAGAAGTTGGGGTACGAAGATAAAGATACAGAGAGAAGAATAATAATGAGAAAACTAGAAGAGCAATATTAAGATTAAGGGAGGTATTGACAGTTTAGAAGGAATATCATGAATCCTTGCCGGAAAAGGCTTGATGAACGCACCGAGGCAAAAGAAGATTAGAGATAATATAGACGGTGAGGAATGGGGGAGGTAGAGATGAAGGAGATAAAATGAGAGAGAGAGAGAGCACATTACAGGATGCAGAGCAGAGAGGCAGCTGAAAATGATGAACTGACTGTGAAGGTAACGTGTACAGCCGGGCCAACAGGGGTTAAGTGGTGCAGGAGGCTCCTTAATGAGTATTTTGGGACGGGAGATACTGGCAACAAAGGAAGAGGAGAGAGACAGAAAGACAGGGAAGAAGAGATACAGAGACAGACATAGAGACAAAAAGAGAGACAGAAAGGGAAAAGAGAGAGACAGAGAGAAAGACTGGGAAGAAGAGAGAGGCAGAGGTACAGAAAAACACATAGACAAACAGACAGACAGAGAAAAACGAGACAGAAAGAGAAACCGAGAGAATAATGACAGAGACAGACAAAGAAGAGAGAGAGAGAGAGAGAGAGAGAGAGAGAGAGAGAGAGAGAGAGAGAGAGAGAGAGAGAGAGAGAGAGAGAGTTAACCCCAAAATGTAAAAAAAAAAAATTAAATAAAAAGGTTAAAGGGGGAAACACACAAATCAGGAAGATATTGAGGTATTACCCTACTCAACCAGACACTGAAATTATTGGGGCGAATATTACACGTTAAGAGCAGTCGTGAGATGGATGGAGTGAGTCAGTCAGGGGGGAAGACGGAAGGGGAGGGAGGAAGGATAGGTAAGGAAGATGGTGAGTGAGGAAGGAAGGAAGGAGAGGTGAGGAGGATGGTTGGTGCCACACATTGGTAACAGGAGAAGAGAGGTATATTCAAGAACAAAAAAAAGGTGGATGAATACAGTGATAAGAGAATTGGAAAGAGTATAGTGGATGTGGATAGTAGTGGATGGTTGATAGGAGCATGTGCAGGAATGGGCAGTGTGTGAGGTAGATTACTGTATGTTGTGGGAGAAGAGGAAAAAAAATGAGAACTAAAAAAAAGACGAATAAACAAACAAGAAGAAAGGAAGTAGATGAAGACTAAGAAGATAAGAAGGACAAGAAGAAGAAAAATAAAGGATTAGAAGAAAAAGAGGAAGATTCTCGTATAAACAGAGACAGAATAATACACACACACACACACACACACACACACACACACACACACACACACACACACACACACACACACACACACACACACACAGTACAGGTTCAAGAAAAATGTGAAATATTTAGGTAAATATAAAGTAATTTATTTACGTCAGTTGTAAGAGACGTTAATTGCTAATTGATACACTTAGGCCAGTAGAAGTCAACTACCTCAGAGTTCTTTCGGTAATTGTTTGTGTGTGGAATGAGGAGGTGTACAGTGTAAACAATAAAACATTAATGATCTGTTGATATACATTAGTGTTTGTGATGAAGATGATGGTGGTGATAGTAATACCAAGAAGAAGAAGAAGAAGTAGAAGAAGAAGAAGAAGAAGAAGAAGAAGAAGAATTATTATTATTCATGCATCAACTAGTTGCCAGTATAAGAGTGAAAGACAAGGAGCCAGACAGCCAACGTCATCAACTTAAGGGATAAAATATACCAAGACCCTCCTCCAGGTGTTTGTCCTGTGTCGAGTGTGTTGGCTCCCTCTTACACTGCCACAGAAAAATAGGTCAACTTAAGAACACAACAAAGACCACATGAGACCAAACACTGACCCGGTAAAGTAGCTTATATACTGAAGACACCTTAACAAACACGAGAGAAAGACACCAATATACTATACACCACTGCACCAATATACTATACACCACTACACCAATATACTATACACCACTACACCAGTATACTACACACCACACTCTCTGTCTCACATCCATCCACTCCACACCGATTCCAGGCTGGAGTGGGAGAGAGACGGCTACTGGGATGGTTATGGTTTAAATGTAATCCAGAGTAAATAAAGAGTAATAATTGGCTACGACGAGAGGTGATATCCTGCTTAATGATGGTGGTATATGCTTGTTATCTTTCCTCCACCCTTGGCTAATACACGGCTCTGGGGGAGTGAAGGGCATAGCTGGTAAGGTTTTAAACTAATCCCTTATCAAATGATGGGTAATAATTGCTGTGGGGACGAGAGTTTATACATTCAATAAGCTGGTAAGGCTAAAGGAAGGGTCTGGTTACGATACTTGAGTTTGTGGTTAATTATATGATGTAGCATAACACGTTATATATAGTTTGTGGAAATTGATTACTATAAAACGTTAAGAAGTTAATCGGGTATAATTAATAACAATTATTGTACACGTTACAGCACTCATGATTTATTTAAGCTATTGTGGAGGAATATTACCGCATGATATTACCAGACCACCACCAAACACTTACGCAGAAATAATACTTTTACCCTCAACGAAGGATTGGTCCACCCTTGCCAGACGAACGCAACACTGTATTCATTCCCTTGGTAATTGTACTGTACAAAGATTAACATGCAAGGAAGGAGCACTACACTATACTTATAAGACTGAGAGGTTATTCCATCACCACTAGCCCTGACCCCACCGTCTAATACTTGACTTATTGCTGTGTATGTCATGGCTGGTGTACAAGGGAAGAGGAGAGGGAAGGTGCAGGGGAAGGCAAGAGGAGAACAGAAAAGGGTAGAGGAAAGGGAGGAAGGGTAAAGGAGGAGGGAAAGATAGGCAGAGGAAAGGGATAAGGCTTAGGAAGAGGAGAAGGGCAAGAATGGTAGATGAAAAGGGAAAATTGGGAAGCAGAAGAGGGGTAACGAAAAGTCCAGACACAATCTTTCAATGAGTAACTTGTGGCGGCCACTGAGAGGGAGAATGACTTTCTGGGCCTTCAGCTATACTTAACATAGATAGTAAATTCAAAACCCCCGTTCCTGAGTTAAGTTAGGTTACGTTAAGTTAGGTTAGCTTAGGGTAGGATATGTTAGATTAGGTTAAAGGTGAAGTCAGGCCTAAATATCTAAAAAAAAAAAAATGAATAATTACGAAAATATACTGAAAAATACCTCACAAGTCACGCGTATATTTTAATGAATAGTCTGACATGTGCGTGTGGAGGGTAGTGTGTGTGTGGGCGAGTACAAAAAATACAGTCCACGTGTGCACGCCAGGTCTTGAGTGTGTCATGTGATTCAGTGGTAAGGCGACAAAGCGAAGATTTCTATGTGTTTATTTAGTTTTGTTTTCGAAGTTTTGAATTTTGGTCTAACCTAACCTAACCTAACCTAACCTAATCTAATCTAATCTTCACTATCCCAATCTAACCTAACCTAACCAAACCTTAACTATCCTAATCTAACCCAATCTTAACTAACCTAACCTTAACATATATTAACCTGAGCTAACATAACCTAACCAGACTTGACCTAACCTAGCCCTCATGTACATACAATATTAGATGTACACACAGTCTCACCTAATTTCATATAAATACATACATACATACATACATACATACATTACCTTAAACGCACACGGACATAAGATTATCATCCTATGTACACGTAATAACATACACACCCCAGCCAGAGTTCGTGTCGGTATTTGATTTAATTTATCATAACTTATCAAAGGTATACACGTGTAGGTTCTTGTTTGTTATTGTTCTCACGTGGGCGTAAGGGTGGGCGTGATTAGAGTGACTGAGGCGGAAGAAGCAGAGAAGGGCGGGGGGGGGAGGGGTATGGGCGTACGTGAAGGTGGTGTTTGTAGTGGGGATGGAGGAGGTTTGTGGGCGTGAGGAAGGGAGGAGGAGGAGGAGGAGGAGGACGTGTGGGCGTGACTGAACGAGGTAGAGGAAGTGTGGGCGTGAGCGAGGGAGGAGTAAGAAGTGTGGGCGTGAGGGAGGGAGGAGGAGGAAGTGTGAGCGTGAGGGAGGGAGGAGTAAGAAGTGTGGGCGTGAGGGAGGGAGGAGGAGGAAGTGTGAGCGTGAGGGAGGGAGGAGTAAGAAGTGTGGGCGTGAGGGAGGGAGGAGTAAGAAGTGTGGGCGTGAGGGAGGGAGGAGGAGGAAGTGTGAGCGTGAGGGAGGGAGGAGTAAGAAGTGTGGGCGTGAGGGAGGGAGGAGTAAGAAGTGTGGGCGTAAGGGAGGGAGGAGAAAGAAGTATGGGCGTGAGGGAGAGAGGAGTAAAAAGTGTGGGCGTGAGGGAGGGAGGAGGAGGAAGTGTGAGCGTGAGGGAGGGAGGAGTAAGAAGTGTGGGCGTGAGGGAGGGAGGAGTAAGAAGTGTGGGCGTGAGGGAGAGAGGAGTAAAAAGTGTGGGCGTGAGGGAGGGAGGAGGAGGAAGTGTGAGCGTGAGGGAGGGAGGAGTAAAAAGTGTGGGCGTGAGGGAGGGAGGAGTAAGAAGTGTGGGCGTGAGGGAGGGAGGAGTAAGAAGTGTGGGCGTGAGGGAGGGAGGAGAGGGAAGTGTGAGTGTGAGGGAGGGAGGAGTAAGAAGTGTGGGCGTGAGGGAGGGAGGAGGAAGTGTGGGCGTGAGGAAGGGAGGAGTAAGAAGTGTGGGCGTGAGGGAGGGAGGAGGAAGTGTGGGCGTGAGGGAGGGAGGAGTAAGAAGTGTGGGCATGAGGGAGGGAGGAGTAGGAAGTGTGGGTGTGAGGGAGGAGGAGGAAGTGTGGGCGTGAGGGAGGGAGGAGTAAGAAGTGTGGGCGTGAGGGAGGGAGGAGTAAGAAGTGTGGGCGTGAGGGAGGGAGGAGTAAGAAGTGTGGGCGTGAGGGAGGGAGGAGAAAGAAGTGTGGGCGTGAGGGAGAGAGGGAGAAAGAGACGAAAGACAAACAAAAAGACACGAACATAAAAAAAAATATAAAATATAAACCGGAAATAGATGAGTGTGAAATTAATTCGGTGTCAGGATAAGGTGATGGTGGTAGGATACGTCTACAAGGGAGGAATAAATCTCCGTCTCTCTCTCTCTCTCTCTCTCTCTCTCTCTCTCTCTCTCTCTCTCTCTCTCTCTCTCTCTCACTTCATTACCTCAGATATCCTTTTCTTTTTTAAATTCATTTTTAATTTGTTTTAGTGTGTTGTTTCTGTCTGCCATTTATTCATTTATACGTTATTTTATATATTGCTTTCTTTCTTTCTTTCTTTCTTTCTTTCTTTCAATCGTCCCTTTCATTCTTCTCACACCTTACTAGTATATTGACGTGTATGTATGTATGTCTATCTGTCTGTCTGTCTGTCTGTCTGTCTGTAATGTATGGTGATGGGAGGTTGTGAGGGAGAGGAGGGAGGAAGGAGGGAGGTTGGCTATGATGGAGAGGAGGGAGGGAGGGAGGAAGGAGGGAGGTTGGCTATGATGGAGAGGAGGGAGGGAGGGAGGAAGGAGGGAGGTTGGCTATGATGGAGAGAAGGGAGGGAGGGAGGAAGGAGGGAGATTGGTTATGATGGAGAGGAGGGAGGGAGGGAGGAAGGAGGGAGGTTGGCTATGATGGAGAGGAGGGAGGGAGGGAGGGAGGAGGGAGGTTGGCTATGATGGAGAGGAAGGAGGGAGGGAAGAAGGTTCATTATGTGTTACTTGGAGATGAACTGACACACTTAACTCTCTGACTTAACCTAAATTCCATAGTAAGTCAACCATACCGAGAAGATATGGTCATTTGACATTAATTAGTGGACAGAATTAGCGTTAAAATTCCCCGTGCAACTAGACTCTGCAACCAGCATGTGCAATCAACCGATGCGACGAATTAGCTTTTGTAAACAGGGTGTGTAACCAACTTGTGCAACCAACTTATCGAGCCACACTGTGCAACCAACTAACCTGTGCAACAAATCTACACAAAGATGATGTGCAACGTATATGTGCAACCAAAATGTGCTACCAGGGTGAATAACACCATCCTCCGGGAGCCGAGTGTTTCCTCAACACCTCAAGGAGTTTACAGGTGTGTGATCTACCTGATGTTAAAGCCGCTTTGATCAATGAACACATCGCTGAGTTCAACAGAAACACCAGTCTCGTAGTGTTAGGTTAGGTTAGGTTAGGATAGGTTAGGTTAGGTTAGGTTAGGTTAGGTTAGGTTAGGTTAGGTTAGGTTAGGTTAGGTTAGGTTAGGTTAGGTTAGGTTAGGTTCATCAGCATCATCATAGGGTGAGATGAACGACACACTGGTTTTTTCCTAAAGGAGAGAACACGATATTGCCTTAATGTTGGATGATATTACCCAGATATTACTGCTAGATGTCTGAGTGTCATGGGAATTAGTGTGTGTGTGTGTGTGTGTGTGTGTGTGGTAAGAGGGGGAAATGAAGGAAAAGAGACAAAAGAAAGGGAGAAAAAGTAATGAAAGAAAGGTACAGAGGTATAGAGAAGAATGATAATGAGAGCGATATAGAGAAGGAAAGATAATGAGACATAAGTAAAGGAAGGAAGGAAGGAAGGATGGATTTAGAAAGAAAGGATTAGAAAAAATATTGAAGGAAAGAACTGTAGAAAATTAAAAAGGATTAAAAGAAGAGAGAGGCAGAGAGGAAAAGATAGAATAGAAATACAGAAAGTTAAAGAGAGAGAGAGAGAAAGAAGAGAAAGGAGAGCGATAAAAATGGAAAGAGAAAGGGGTCTGGGTGTGGGAAAGAGAGATAAAAGAGACACTGAATGAAAATTAAAGATGGAGAGAGAGAGAGAGAGAGAGAGATAAGAAAGAAAGGGATAGAGACAAAGACCAAGGGAACTAAAAGAAAAACAGAGAAGGTTGTATAAACTCTTGCCACATCAGGCGAGTTTCAAGCGAAAGTTAATATTATTGGTCTTCAACACAACTTGGCTCCCTCCCTCCCTCTCTCTCCACCACACACACAACACCAACAATATAACCTCAATATGACCCTGATGTATCGAATTATTACACAAGACTGATATTACTATTATTATTTTGACTATTCATATCCCCATTTGATACTACGAACTGAAATTAGATATAGTTTAGTTTAAAATTAAATTAAGTTTTCAGGTGGGTATTGTATATTAATCTTATTTATTTATACATATATTTCCCCAGTCTCAGGTGTAAACTCGTGAAACAGAATAAATGGCAGGTTAAGTTATGATACCTGGATGGTAGTTAACGTTATTCCTATAAATTTCTGTTTCGAATTTGGGCTTCTCAGGAAGGTAATATAATATTGCGAGTTGAACATAACATAACCCCGACCTGTGTGTGTGTGTGTGTGTGTGTGTGTGTGCGCGCATTACGTTACATTTGCATAATGGAAGTTGATATGTATTAGCATCATTTTTCACTGTGTTATTAGTATTGCGTGTCGTTTTGGTAATCCGGGCTTAGGTATATATTACTTCAGACACCACACATGAAAGGTATGATTCAGAAGAGAGTTATAGTATTTATTATAGCGTAAAGGCGTCTTGGCCCGACTGTGATGATGACGTCATAAAGTACAGGGGGAACATACAACACAAGACCTTGTTGACTGGACCCAGGATGATAAATAAGACGAAAGCAGGACACGTGGAAATTTATGAATGTATACGAGGCACAAATACAAAATTGTTTAAACAGATGTAAACTCTGCCTACAAACCGCAACCATGGTGGGGTAATTATCGAACGAGTGAGTACTGATACTGTTACTACAAATTAATGAAGTCCCATTTGGATATTGTCTCATTATCGTTTTCTGTAACGCCCAAATAACCCTATATGTTATCATTATACGAACCGCTCCCAGGCCAACACTTGGTCAATTTAAGCGTGATTTGTACCAAACGTCTATCATGTGGACCTTGTCATCTGTTGAGGAAATCTACCAAGTTTGATGCAAATCCTATGACCCGTTCTCGAATTATTTTGGGAACACACACACACACACACACACACACACACACAGATGACCGAAAACAAGACCTTACCCCACAGTTGCTGGCAGAGTAATAGAAATAATTGTCACTGACTCACTTACTCCCTGACGGCGAAGAACGAGTAAATAGGTAAATATATAAGGGGAACAGATAAGTAACTGAATAAATGAAGATCATAAATAAGTAAAATAAATAAAGGTGAAAAACGTCAGAAGCAGAAGCAGGATTATTATCTTCAAACACAAACAAACAGAGAGAGAAAGAATACCTCTCATAATTTCTCAATAGTTGTTGTCTGATGCTAGAATCTCAAGACTTACTTTACGTGTTTAAATATCTATCTTGTTGAAGCACAGAAATACTTTAAAACAACAGACCAACATCTTTACAAGGCAGGGGGTGGGGGGGGGAGGAGTCATGGTGGCTTGAGCAAACGTGAGGCAAAATCTAGGTGGAATTTGAGTTGTTTGAGCTGGCTATTATATTATGTCACCACTGTAGTAGTTGTTTGTGTGTGTGTGTGTGTGTGTGTGTGTGTGTGTGTGTGTGTGTGTTTATTTTTACCTCGACAATAGTTTTGTGCAGTGACGTTTCTCCTCCCCCTGCACTTTCTCTTTCCCTCCTCTCCTCTCTTTCCCTCTCCTTTACCCTGCCTTTAAAGTGGTGTAGGGTAGAGGAACCACCTTTATAATGGCGTATGCTCCATTATGTTAAAACCTACAGGCCCAACTACTAAAACCTTAAACTCCCTGTTATAAAAAGACGCCACTGCTGACTGGTCTGAGAGTGGAATATTCAGAAGTTCTCATATTAATTTTTGTCCCCCATACAAATGTCAGAACCGGCCTGATCACCTAACTGCAGCTACGACACAGAGACGGTGGTTATATTGGTCGCTTAGTTGCCCATGAAACTCTATCACTAACTAGACTCGTTATCTTATCTCCAAATCGAAAATAAATAGTGATGTAGGAACCTCTCAGAATCGATGGGACAGGGCGGGGTAGGGGGGGGGGGGAGGGCCAGTGCAATTTCAACACTATATCCTCGGCTTAAGTGAACCAGATAGCTAGCTACATTATCACACATTTCTAGTGACGTGAAATTCTTACGTACGAACATTTTTGAGAATCTAGCTTAGTGCTGTAGTTTAAGTGGAGACATTTATATTCGTTCTCACTTTCCCCCACACAGTTAAGACAAAATTTAACATGGAGAATTTTTCAGAATTGTAATATTGGTTCTGAAGACCTTTTAGCTCGTAAGGTGAGAGTGCCATCGGTGAGGGTTCAGAATAAAGAGGCACCGATAATCGACTAGGGCCACCTCCAAGACCGCAGTCACCGCTGAGTGCCTCTTCCAGGATGCCACCTAACTACCATGACGCCTTCAAGGACACCACCACGCACACGAGAATGTTAGGTGTGTGTGTGTGTGTGTGTGTGTTGTAAACACAGTTTCGCCAGACAAATTAGTTGAGCCAGGTGAACCGGGTGAGTCAGGTAAACTAAGTGAGTCCGGTGAACCACATGAGTCTGGTGAACCAAATGAGTCAAGCGAACTCAGTGAGTCAGGTGAACTAAGTGAGCCAGGTGAACCAAATGAGTCAAGTGAACTAAGTGAGTCAGGTGAACTAGGTGAGTCACGTAAACCAGATGAGTTAGGTGAGTCAGGTGAACTAGGTGAGTTAGGTGAACTGAGTGAGTCAGGTGAACCAAATGAGTCAGGTGAGTCAAGTGAGCCAGGTGAACCAGATGAACAAGGGGAACTGGGTGAGTCAGGTGAACTAAGTGAGTCAGGTGAGTCAAGTGAGCCAGGTGAACCAAATGAGCAAGGGGAACTGGGTGAGTCAGATGAACCAAGTAGGTCAGGTGAGTCAAGTGAGCCAGGTGAACCAGATGAGTTAGGTGAGTCTGGTGAACCAGATGATTCAAGCGAACTAGGTGAGTCAGGTGAACTAGGTGAGGCAGGTGAACTAGGCGAGTCAAGTGAACTAGGTGAGTTAGGTGAAGTAGGTGAGCCAGGTGAACTAGGTGAGTCAGGTGAACTAGGTGAGTCAGGTGAAGCAGATGAGTCAGGTGAAGCAGATGAGTCAGGTGAATCAGATGAGTCAAGTGATCCAGATGAGTTTGGTGAGTCAGGTGAACCAGATGAGCCAGGTGAACTAGACGAGTCAGGTGAACTAGACGAGTCAGGTGAACTAGACGCGTCAGGTGAACTAGACGAGTCAGGTGAACCAGATGAGTCAGGTGAACCAGATGAGTCAAGTGAGTTACGGGGAAAGTTTTATCCAGTTGAAACATATATCACCTTCTTTACTTAACGCCCTCAACTTTGTACTTGAGTGTGTGTGTGTGTGTGTGTGTGTGTGTGTGTGTGTGTGTGTGTGTGTGTGTCCGTCCCTGTATCATATCATCATATCTTTAGTATTAGGTTGTCATTCGGAATGTAAAACACTCATACACACAGACCATGCTCTGGTACGTACTATAGCGTCTCTTTCATAGGTGACTCTCTCTCCTGTTCTACCATTTTCTGCGTCACTATATCTCTCTCTTGATCAACCATCTTCTGAGACCTAGAAACCCAAGGCTTCAAGCCACTGAGACCTGGAAACCCAAGGCTCCAGCCACTGAGACCTGGAAACCCTAGGCTCCAGCCACTGAGACCCATAAACCCAAGGCTCCAGTTATTTAGACCCAGACACCCTCGGCTCCAGCCATTGAAACCCCAAAACCCAAGGCTCCAGCCACTCACCCCCAGAGACTCAAGGCTGGAGCCAGAGAGAGGTGGCTGGACTCTCCTGGGGCTCCCACAGTTTCTAGCCCAACTCGGGTTCTTCTTGAGACGGATCCAACCAAACTTTCCCAAGGTAGTATTTCTTCAGCGACCTCTTTAAGTGAGCTATTCTTCCTCCTCATCCTCTTCCTCCTCCTCCTCCTCCTCCTCCTCCTAATGCTGCTCGTACTGATTTTAAAGTTATTCTTCCTTTTAGTGAAATATTTCACTCTCTCTTCTTTCATTAGATTAAATTAATAAACAGTACTAAAGGTATATAAATGGAGAAGTATAAATACAGATATTTGAAACAGTTTTAGTATGGACACAATACATACGACCAACGTACAATTCATGTCAACATATATAGTATCAACACCGACTAACACTGTAGTAAAGGTGGTATAGAAAGCAGTCATAATCCATCTATTACCAAACACTCCATCATGTGTTTCAAAGCCTTGTGTTAACTCCCTCATCATTGTCCTGTCCTGTCACTCTGCCTGTCTAGATGTGTCTCGTAAAAGCGTTGCCAACGGATTTAATTGAATTATTTTTAATCGAGATAAGATTTGACCCGATTGGTGGGCAGGTGTTTCTCTCAGCTCAATAAAATATTGTGGCGTGAGCCAGAATAAAATAACTAAGGGCTAGACTGCCTTGTTAAGAGTTACTAGTTCACAGAAACGAGCAAAATTATCAGGCGATACAAAGTCAACTAAGGTATATTTGTTGTAGCCAGCTAGCTTCCTAAGACGTCCACGCTTACCTTGCTCCAGGGACACGTTGGTGCTGGATGTCTTATAATACAGCGAAGAGAGACGGGAGTGATTACCCTCGTGTTAACGACATACCACACAGTGTTCATACCTGTGTCTGTAGCCATGTGCGGCCTCAAATATTTAAGGCGTCACACTCACCTGATGTAAGTGAACACCTAAATATTTTCTATAAGCGCGCGCGCGCACACACACACACACACATATATATATATATATATATATATATATATATATATATATATATATATATATAAAATATTAAAGCCTCAACATAAATCTAAATCGTGCTACCGTTGCCATTTTATCTGGAGCAAAGGCTTAATGGTTGATTTTGATTCATCGTTAGATTAAAAAGGAAAAAAATGAGTGTATATAACGTACCTCGCAAAATTGTGGGTTAATGCCACCAGAGGGCCAATTCCAATATGGCTGACATCGATAAGACTAGAGTAAAATATGAATGCTGTCAAACTTTCGACCCATAACAAATATAATCACGTTCTTGGAGTCTATTTCCATTTTTTGTTAACATAATGTTCAGTGTTATTCTAAGCAATCACTAGCATTTTAAGCTCCTTGAAAATATTGCATCACACTGATCATAAAATGTAAACTACATATTGATTAGTTTAACCATCTAGTAACTCAAACTATTTGCTATAAACGTAGACTCTGAATCATGTATCGATAAAAGTTGGAATATTGGATTCACTGTAACAAACCACCTCACTGGAAGAGAGAGAGAGAGAGAGAGAGAGAGAGAGAGAGAGAGAGAGAGAGTGTATTTTGACTGTGTGGTGCTGGAATACAGTCACAACATATGATGATGATGAAGAGAGTGTTGAGGAACATTAATGTTACAGTTGCCTCCACTTCCGCTTTTAACAGTAAACTGGTCTCCTCGAGCAATGTGGCAACCAGTTCAGTTTTTAAAGGAATTTTCACTGCTGGGGCAAAAGTCACAAGGGCGTCAGGTCGTGTAATAAAAGGTCCCTTGATAAACACAAACAGAATAATCCCACTCGTCCCTTTTGTGACAGTAAATGAAAGATAGAAGGGCATCAACGAGTGTGTCAGCAAACCTCATGTGAATCTTTATTCCAATCATAATCACATTACCATAATGAGAGGGGACAATGTTCAGTAATTTAACTCGGTGTAAACTATGTTGTGAGGTTACCGGAGCACTGAGTGATGTTAGAGAGCTGGCGAAAGTCCCTCCACCTTACAAAATTGTTTAAAAAATTTTTTGTTTCAAATCGCTTTACTCGACAGCAATGCCACTTTCAATTACAACGAATTGCACATTCATATCATATACACTTCAGTATGTGACAGGTGTCAGCTGGTGTAATGGTTGCCCCTCATGTAACGAGGATGGCCGGCCCTTGGGCCACGTCGGCGTGAATTTGTTTAAGGAGTAGAAACTGTCGCCAACACAATAACCACACCCTAAGTTAACCAGTTGCATGACCCAGTGTCAAGGAATAGTCCGAGAAGACCGGACAACTCGCCAACTGCACTTGCCAGCCATTACCCCGGAACGTGATCCGCAAATCGATTAACATCCAGGTCCCTAATAACTGCTGGGTAGACAGAGGCAAGTGGCAAAACGCGTAAAGAAACTTGCACATAGTTTCACCTTGCCTGGGGATCGAACCCGGGTCTTCTTGCTTGCGAGACGAGCATGCTGACTATTACACCACATGTCGGTGTAATATCTCTCTTACCGCGACAGGCGATAATTTAGTCCTTCTTTACACTGGTTGAGAGACTCAAAGCGAGTACAACTGAATCACATGACGGGCGTTGATTCTCTGTCATTGATACTCTTCACTTGGCTGGGAATCTTTTATAGCGTTGACACATTGTTCGGGGAGACCAAGTCCACTGTTAAAGGCGGGAGTGGCGTAACTGTACTCCATATAGTTCGATCCTATTATACTGTACATGTAGAGATGAAGACACGCATATAACTACTATAATTCTGTTCAGACACTACCTTTATGGTATTTGTGGGCATTACTGTAACTAACTTTAAGTCTAGGAGTTTTTAATTTAAATATTAGATTAATTATATTTTTTTCTGATTCAATGTCATTCAAATGAAACAAAAAATGACACCTATTGTCCTCTAAGCTTTGTTCCGCTTCTGATAACTAAGAGTAATAATATTCTTTTATTTTTTTTTTACGTCTTTTTCACTCATGTGGTCTCGCATTATTCACTTCCTCATGAACTAACTCGGTGCGTCATGCAGTCATTTACAACACATGTGCAAAATATTACCTTTCTTGTTCTGGCGTAACCATGTTGAATTATAATTATTATTATTATTATTATTATTATTATTGCTAGTAATTTTAGTAATAGAACTAGTAGCAGTAGTAGTAGTACTAGTAGTATAGTCCTGTGACGTGAATGGAAGTCTTGAGTGGTCGTGTGACGTGTGAGGGAATCTTCTGTGGCCCTGTGACGTATGAGGGAGTCTTGAGTGGTCCTGTGACGCAGTGTATAGAAATCTTGAGTGGTCCTGTGATGTGTGATGGGGTCTGAAGTGGTCCAGTGACGTGTGAGGGAGTTTTGAGAGGTCCTATGGCGTGTGAGGGAGTCTTGAGTGGTCCTATGATGTGTGGGGGACTCTTGAGAGGTTCTGTAACGTGTGGCGTAATCTTGAGTGGTCTTGTGACGTGTGAGGGAGTCTTGAACGGTCGTGAATGTAATGTGCGAGGGAGTGATTGAATCTTAATTACCACTCTCGTCCTGCCACACCCCTACCCCTCTGAGACACCAACACCCTATCCTACAGTACTCTAGCATACCTCATCTTTACATTTAAGGCGCATTCAAAACCGAACAAACACATACGACCTGGCTCGTCTTCCCTACTCTTTTATCCCCTCCACCCCTCCCGTTCCTCTGACCCTCTCTCCCTCCCTCCCTCCATCCCACTCCCTACTCCTGTTTTTTTTCATCTTCTTTCCTCCCTCTCTCCCTCCATCCTTCTCTCCATCCTTCCATCTCCTCCATCCCATCCTCCTACCCACACCTTCCTCCCTCCCTCCTTCTCCATGTTCTTGTGCCAGACGATTCCATGAAGGATTAATACATGATATAAAATTCATTCAGTATTTGCCATGGTGACGTGTTTGAGTCCCTGGAGGTGAACGTGTACAACTGCCACTATATTTTTTAACAACACGATACCTGAACTTTGTCTGATATTACAATAAGTAAATTGTTTCCGTAAGTATTATAATTAAAGATTATATTACAGATAAATATTACATAATTAAGTATAATATATTTAGTCGTTAAATGAAAATATATCTTGTTGGAAGAACAAAAAAGTATTCTTGAAGTTAATAGTTGTTCTTTATTATGACCAGGGTCTTGGAGTATAAATATTTAATGATTCGTGATTAATTTTCTCTCGTAGGTTATTTCACACAAGCACGCACTCACACAAACATACAAACACACATGCACGCATACACACAAATACGCATTCACACGCACGTATATATACAAGAATGCATACACACAAGTTTGCATACACAGAAGCACGCATAATAATAATGGTTGCCCCCCGTACAACGAGGATGGCCGGCCCAAAGGTCACCTAGGCGTGAATTTGTTTAAGGTGTAGAAGCTGTCGCCAACACAACAACCACACCCCAAGTTAACGAGTTGCATGACCCAATGTCAAGGAATAGGCCGAGAAGACCGGACAACTCGCCAACTGCACTGGCTAACCATTAACCCGGAACACGATCCGCAAATCGATTAACATCAGGTCCCCAATTACTGCCGTGTAGGCAGAGGCAAATGGGGTATAGAAATTTGCCCATAGTTTCACCCTGCCCGGGATTCGAACCCGGGTCCGTTCGCTTGCGAGGCGAGCATGTTGGCCATTACACTACAGGTCTCCACACACAACCACGCATACATGTACACACAACCACGTGTACACACAAGCTTGCACACAAGTAAGAGCAGGTCACATACACACGTATTGGGCAGTTAGTGTGTGTGTGTGTGTGTGTGTGTGTGTTTGGACCACACATGAGGAAGATGACTGGCTTGATAATCCATAACCGAATAATTACATTTCCGCCCAATAATTATAAATTATTGAGACTGAAAAGAAATAATGAAATGTGTCATGAGAATCGTGTGAGCTGGATATGTGTCATGTCATGGTATAATTTTAGTGTAGGAAATTGTATCTGCCTCCTTCCATGTGTGTGTGTGTGTGTGTGTGTAAACATCTGGGCGTATTTGCAATATACCTATACACGTACAGGGTACATATATGATTCTGAGTGTCACACACACACACACACACACACACACACACAAGAATTAAAAAATGAGTCATTCATTTTTTTTTAAAACAAAACAAAAATTCCCTTCCTTTCCCGAGCGTTTCTCTGAAGTTCCCTGAAAAAGATCCCTGAACTAGTGGCCTGAAGTTCCTTGAATAAAGGTTGAAAAATTCCTCCGACGTATGCAACAAATTATTTAAAAACTTGAGAGACGAGAGGCGACTCCAAACCTGTGCAAAACCCGGAGTTAATGAATAATATTGTGCTTGTTTGAGGGGGCTCTTGTGGCGTGACGGGAGGAGAGACAATAAGTACTTATATACTGTAGGTCCTTAAGAGTTCTAAGGGGTAGGAGGAGGAGGCAGGAAGGAAGGAAGGAAGGAAGGAAGGAAGGATGTGAATTCTTATATTCGGATATATAGTATTATTGTTATTATTATTATTATAATTATTGTTAATATTATTATTATTATTATTATTATTATTATTATTATTATTATTTACAATTCTCTCAGTAAAGGAAAACATATCGATTTTCCTGTCTCTTCTTCTTTTATTTTTCTACTTATTTTACTTCTTCTTTGTTTCTTCTTCTCCTTCGAGCTAATTAACAGTTAATCGTCACTTCATCAAATCTTTGGCCAATTAATCTGAAATATAACAGTCAAGTGCCCTCGTTCAATACATGTTTCCATCATGATGTGACATTTTTTTCAGGACCTCGTGAGTTCAGAGGTTATGCCCCATAATAATGTACTGTATACACTTTCATCTGTTGTTCAGTCATAGCTTAGAGCAATTACGATGAAAGTTTCTACAGGTATAACTTGCTATAGGACTACAATGATTTAAATTTTTTATTAAAGATAATTCAGATCTGTGTATTTTTGGTCGTTATAGTCATGTTAAAAATGATGAAACTGACCCTAATTTTGTAGGGTTTTAGCCAATTATTATGTCGCATATCAAACTACCATAAATCATGCGTGGTAAAAGCATCGGTATATTCTTTAACCAAATTTTGTTCAATGTTTATAAACACATACACACATATACACCCCCCCACACCTTCCACACACACCCCCACACACACCCCCCACCCCCCCCCACACACACACACCCACACCCCCACACCCCCCCCACACACACACACGCAAACACATTACCAAGCACTAATTTACATCCCGCAAATTACTGATCTTGAGTTTGTAAAAAAAAAATAAAAATCAAATAAATAATACCACCAATTGAATCCACGTGTTTACTGGGTGTAAAACAGACGAAAATAGAACTTAGAAGTTAATGAACAAAAATCCGGCAAGATATAAACCACATTAAAACATGATATTTACAGGTGTTAAGTCAGGTTTCAATTTACTTAAGTGTTCCTTGAGTCTTAAGAAATGTAAAAAATGGAGTCGAGGCTTAAATTGTCAGTGGATTAAATGGAATAATGTCTAAAATATGTTTATCAGAGTGAGTGTAGGTGTTGTTGTTGTAGTTGGGGTTGTAGTTATTTTTGTAGTTGTTGTGGTTGAGGTTGTTGGGTTGTTGGTTGTGGTTATTTTTTGGGATTGTGGATATTGGTACGACTGTGGTTGTTGTTAGGGTGGTGGTTAATTTTGTGGTTGTGGTTTGTTACTTGAGGTTGGGTCTGTGGTTGTAGTTTGTGGTGGTTGTTGTTGTTGTGGTTGTCGTAGTCGTTGTTATTGGGATTGTGGTTATAATTGTTTTAGGGGGGTTTGGAATTGTTCTTGTAGTTATAGATTTTGTTATGGTTGTAGTTGTAAATATGATTGTTGTTGTAGTTACGGTTGTTGCTGTAGCGGTTGTGATTGTAAATATTGTTGTAGTTAAAGTTGTGTTGATTATAGTTGTTGTTTTGTGGTTGTGGTTGTAGGTGTCGGTGATAAAGTTGTGTTTGGTTAATGTACTTGTGGTTGTGATGATATTTAGGCCTATGGTTGTAGTTTTAGATGTTTATAGTCATAGGTTAAAGTTGTGGTTGTTATTTACGGTGTAGAAGTTGTAGTCACAGGTGTTGGTGTTGATATTGTTAATCAGTTGTTGTAGGCTGCTGTTGTTGTTGGTGGTGGTTGTGGGATGATAACAGGTTGTAAAGTTTGGGCTGTAGTTCATATTTAGGATGTGGTTCGTTGTTAAGGTTGTAGGTTAATGATGAAGTTATAACTAGGAGTGAATGGTTGTAAGTTGTGTATCATTTGGAGATATTAATCAGGTGGTAGTTGATCGTGATTATAGTTATGGTTGTTAGGTAATTCTAATATTTGATTACATGGTTCTATGTTATTATTGTTGTTGTTATTGAAAGAAGTTGTAGTAATGAGTAACTCAACTTAATCCGGGACTCACTCGTAGGCAACACTCTGATTAAGTTGGCAGCGGTCAACAGAAAAATTAAACATTCATATAAAAATGCTTCCTTGTCTTTTACCTCCATGCGATCTTGCACGAATGAATAAGCAAACTTTTCATTAAAGAGTTCCTGAATATATCTGAATACTAATAAGCCTAGAAAAGCGACGTTTGGTGTTAAAGTCCCAGTGGATTCTCTTCATTATCTCTCTGCAATAAGACAGAGTTTCTCTCCTTGGCAATGCATTAGAAACTTGTGGCCGGTGTTCGCGAAGGTTCTCAGAGGTGGCCTTGACTGACTGGAGTCTCTACGTCATACTTGGTTGACAATGAAGAGTTTTAAAATTAAAAAGCCAAGACTCGCTCGCCTACTGCTGGAAGTTACAGTCTTGTTCTTCCCTGATAAATAGGTTGATTTTATATTTTCCCTTGTGATGCGTTAAGTACGCCTGCCGGTGTCCACCTATGATCTCCATGGTGGTCCTGGATGGCGTCACATCTTGTTGACAATGAAGCGTTTTCAGCATCAAGAGCCAACCAACCCCCTCCCCTCTCTGGTGGGCGGGTGGAGAATTAATCTTGCTTCTCTCTGATAGGAAGGAAGCTTTTAAACCTGCATCTTGATTGGCAGGTGGAAGCTTTTAATCCTGCACTTTGATTGGCAGGATACATTTACGGAGTTACATTGCAGTCTTGTCTTAAGGTTGTGTCATGCGGCAAGTTCTTGTGAGGAGAAGTTTTGTTCACGGGCGGGAGGATTGATAGTAATAGATCGTTGCTGACTTGTAATTAGCAGGTGGATGGCTTATGTTGCAGTCATTATTTTCCGCTTATCTCTCTTCCTCCTTCCCTCCCCTTCTCTCTCTCTCTCTCTCTCTCTCTCTCTCGTTCACTCACCTCAACCTTTAACTTTATCCCAGTAAATTTAGCGTGTATTGTTTGACACCCTGATGACTACCCTCATCACTTTCAGACCCGATCTGAAATCCAAGATATGAGTCACGGATAATAACGAAAACATCCTTGTGCAGATGATAACAGTAAAATAACTTGACCGACTTCCCTGAAATTTGGACATGAGACTGAGTGACCTACGAAGAACATTCCTATTGATTTTGGGACCGATCACCCCTTATACTGGCGAGTTGTGAGCTATTGAACGTATCTAAAGCCCAGTCTCGGTAATGAAGCACAAGTAAATTTGGTTTAGTTTGGGATTCATTACGAGAAAGTATTTTGGAGAGTCATTACCACTAACAGACTCAGAGGAAGCTGTCTTCAACTTCTTGCTGTACTAAACTTCACACAACTCAACCATTACGCTTCATGTTAAGTTGTGGCCAGACTTAACCCAACACTTGGTGATGTCTGGTAAGTCCTGGTGGTGGGTCAAAGGAATATATGAAGATTTTCACTCTAGTTTATTTCACTTAAACAATAATTATCTTATGCAAACTTAACCTATCCTTACCTTACCTTACCTTACCTTACCTTACCTTAACTTTTAACTTAACTTAACTTAACTTAACTTAACTTAACTTAACTTAACTTAACTTAACTTAACTTTTAACTTAACTTAACTTAACTTAACTTAACTTAACTTAACTAAGCTACCCTAACCTAGGTAGTGTCTGAAGGTGAAATAAGCTTGAGGTGCTAATATTCACGGGATCGTGAATTATGTTTCTAGAGGTCATCTTCCAAGAGTTACAACTCTCAAAAAGCTCAGTTGTGTGTTTGGTTTTTCTTATTATGCTGATTTTATCAGTTATTTTTCCGGCTCTATAGACACTCCCAGTTTGAGAAAGAGATTCGGCCACAGAGATGAAAGTACTAGAGAAGAGTTGTTTTAATGTGTTATTTTGTTGTTATTAACATTTGTTATTGTTGGTGTTTTTATTTATACTTTTTTATTATTAATATTTTCTAAATTTTTATCATAAATGTCTGAATAATAATAATAATAATAATAATAATAATAATAATAATAATAATAATAATAATAGTTGTTGTTGTTGTTGCTGTTGCTGTTGTTGTTGTTGTTGTTGTTATTATTTTTATTTTTATTTTTATTTTTATTTTTATTTTTATTATGTGATATTTAAAATCCTCTTCGGCTAGACAGACAGACAGACGAAGTTGACTTGGGGGAGACGATTGATTTCTAGGTTGATCTGAGTTGAATATCAAGTAGAGGAAGTTTCGAGGGTTCACTCTGCTTCTTCATGGGGATTGAGATTCACTTTCCCTAAGAATTTTGTGAGGAAGTGAGTGGTGAGGGTGTGAGTGGTGAGGGTGTGAGTAGTGAGGGTGTGAGTGGTGAGGATGTGAGTGGTGAAGGTGTTTAAGATGTGAGCGGTGAGGGTGTGAGTGGTGAGGGTGTGAGTGGTGAGGATGTGAGTGGTGAAGGTGTTTAAGATGTGAGCGGTGAGGATGTGAGTGGTGAGGGTGTGAGTGGTGAGGTTGTGAGTGGTGAGGATGTGAGTGGTGAAGGTGTTTAAGATGTGAGCGGTGAGGATGTGAGTGGTGAGGGTGTGAGTGTTGAAGGGGTGAGTGGTGAGGATGTGAGTTGTGAGGGTGTTGAGGATGCAAGTGGTGAGGGTGTTGAGGATGTGAGTGATGAGTATGTGAGTGGTGAGGATGTGATTGGTGAGGATGTGATTGGTTAGGGTGTAGGTGGTGAGTGTGTGAGTGGTGATGGTGTGAGTGGAAAGGATGTGAGTGATGAGGGTGTGAGTGGTGAGGGTGTTGGTAGTGAGGGTATGAGTGGTGAGGATGTAGAGTGGTGAAGGATGTGCGTGGAAAGGATGTGAGTGATGAGGGTGTGAGTGATGGGGGTGTTACTGGTGAGGGTATGGTAGTGCTGTTAGGGAGATGTGATAATGGTGATGGCGGATATAATAGTGTGGTGTGATGGTGATGATGGTGTGAAGAAATAAATAATGAAGAACAAATATAAATAATGATTCCTAAATATAAACAACTACTTCAACCACTACTACCATCACCTCCACCCCTACCACCATCACCTCCACCCCTACCACCATCACCTCCACTCCTACTACCATCACCTCCATCCTTCCTACCATCACCTCCACTCCTACTACCATCACCTCCATCCTTCCTACCATCACCTCCATCCTTCCTACCATCACCTCCACCCCTACTACCATCACCTCCATCCTTCCTACCACCATCACCTCCACCCCTACTACCATCGCCTCACCACCATCACCTGCACACCTACCATAATCACCTGCACCCCTACCACCATCACCTCCAACCCTACCACCATCACCTCCACCCCTACTACCATCACCTCCATCCTTCCTACCATCACCACCACTCCTACTACCATCACCTCCACCCCTACTACCATCGCCTCCATCCTTCCTACCATCACCTCCACTCCTACTACCATCACCTCCATCCTTCCTACCATCACCTCCATCCTTCCTACCATCACCACCACTCCTACTACCATCACCTCCACTCCTACTACCATCACCTCCATCCTTCCTACCATCACCTCCATCCTTCCTACCATCACCTCCATCCTTCCTACCATCACCTCCATCCTCCCTACCACCATCACCTCCACCCCTACCACCATCATCTTCACCCCTACTACCATCACCTCACCACCATCACCTGCACACCTACCACCATCACCTCCACCCCTACCACCATCACCTCCACCCCTACCACCATCACCTCCACTCCTACTACCATCACCTCCACTCCTACTACCATCACCTCCACTCCTACTACCATCACCTCCATCCTTCCTACCATCACCTCCATGCTTCCTACCATCACCTCCATCCTTCCTACCACCATCACCTCCACCCCTACTACCATCACCTCACCACCATCACCTGCACACCTAACATAATCACCTGCACCCCTACCACCATCACCTCCACCCCTACCACCATCACCTCCATCCTTCCTACCATCACCTCCACTCCTACCACCATCACCTCCACCCCTACCACCATCACCTCCACCCCTACCCCCATCACCTTCACCCCTACTACCATCACCTCACCACCATCACCTGCACACCTACCACCATCACCTCCACCCCTACCACAATCACCTCCACTCCTACTACCATCACCTCCATCCTTCCTACCACCATCACCTCCACCCCTACCACCATCACCTCCACCCCTACCACCATCACCTCCACCCCTACCCCCATCACCTTCACCCCTACTACCATCACCTCACCACCATCACCTGCACACCTACCACCATCACCTCCACCCCTACCACAATCACCTCCACTCCTACTACCATCACCTCCATCCTTCCTACCACCATCACCTCCACCCCTACCACCATCACCTTGATCCCTACTACCATCACCTCAACACCATCACCTGCACACCTACCACCATCACCTCCACACCTACCACCATCACCTCCACTCCTACTACCATCACCTCCATCCTTCCTACCACCATCACCTCCACCCCTACCACCATCACCTTGACCCCTACTACCATCACCTCACCACCATCACCTGCACCCCTACCACCATCACCTCCACCCCTACCACCATCACCTCCATCCTTCCTACCATCACCTCCACTCCTACTACCATCACCTCCATCCTTCCTACCACCATCACCTCCTCCCCTACCCCCATCACCTTCACCCCTACTACCATACCCTCACCACCATCACCTGCACACCTACCACCATCACCTCCACCCCTACCACCATCACCTCCACTCCTACCACCATCACCTCCACCCCTACTACCATCCCCTCACCACCATCACCTGCACACCTACCACCATCACCTCCACCCCTACCACCATCACCTCCATCCTTCCTACCATCACCTCCACTCCTACCACCATCACCTCCATCCTTCCTACCACCATCAACTCCACCCCTACCACCATCACCTTCACCCCTACTACCATCACCTCACCACCATCACCTGCACACCTACCACCATCACCTCCACCCCTACCACCATCACCTCCACACCTACCACCATCACCTCCATCCTTCCTACCACCATCACCTCCACCCCTACTACCATCACCTCACCACCATCACCTGCACACCGACCATAATCACCTGCACCCCTACCACCATCACCTCCACCACTACCACCATCACCTCCACCCCTACCACCATCACCTCCACCCCTACTACCATCACCTCCATCCTTCCTACCATCACCTCCACTCCTACTACCATCACCTCCATCCTTCCTACCATCACCTCCGTCCTTCCTACCACCATCACCTCCACCCCTACTACCATCACATCACCACCATCACCTGCACACCTACCACCATCACCTCCACCCCTACCACCATCACCTCCACCCCTACCACCATCACCTCCACCCGTACTACCATCACCTCCATCCTTCCTACCATCACCTCCACCCCTACCACCATCACCTGCACCCCTACCACCTACCGCTGCCTCCCCTACACCACCTACCTCTCCCTCCCCTACACCACCTACCTCTCCCTCCTCTACACCACCTACCTCTCCCTCCTCTACACCACCTACCTCTCCCTCCCCTACACCACCTACCTCTCCCTCCTCTACACCACCTACCTCTCCCTCCTCTATACCACCTACCTCTCCCTCCCCTACACCACCTACCTCTCCCTCCCCTACACCACCTACCTCTCCCTCCCCTACACCACCTACCTCTCCCTCCCCTACACCACCTACCTCTCCCTCCTCTACACCACCTACCTCTGCCTCCTCTACACCACCTACCTCTCCCTCCTCTACACCACCTACCTCTCCCTCCCCTACACCACCTACCTCTCCCTCCTCTACACCACCTACCTCTCCCTCCTCTACACCACCTACCTCTCCCTCCTCTACACCACCTACCTCTCCCTCCTCTACACCACCTACCTCTCCCTCCCCTACACCACCTACCTCTCCCTCCCCTACACCACCTACCTCTCCCTCCTCTACACCACCTACCTCTCCCTCCTCTACACCACCTACCTCTCCCTCCTCTACACCACCTACCTCTCCCTCCCCTACACCACCTACCTCTCCCTCCTCTACACCACCTACCTCTGCCTCCCCTACACCACCTACCTCTCCCTCCCCTACACCTCCTACCTCTGCCTCCTCTACACCACCTACCTCTCCCTCCCCTACACCACCTACCTCTCCCTCCTCTACACCACCTACCTCTCCCTCCTCTACACCACCTACCTCTCCCTCCCCTACACCACCTACCTCTCCCTCCCCTACACCACCTACCTCTCCCTCCCCTACACCACCTACCTCTCCCTCCTCTACACCTCCTACCTCTCCCTCCCCTACACCACCTACCTCTCCCTCCCCTACACCACCTACCTCTCCCTCCTCTACACCACCTACCTCTCCCTCCTCTACACCACCTACCTCTCCCTCCCCTACACCACCTACCTCTCCCTCCCCTACACCACCTACCTCTCCCTCCCCTACACCACCTACCTCTCCCTCCTCTACACCACCTACCTCTCCCTCCCCTACACCACCTACCTCTCCCTCCCCTACACCACCTACCTCTCCCTCCCCTACACCACCTACCTCTCCCTCCTCTACACCACCTACCTCTCCCTCCTCTACACCACCTACCTCTCCCTCCCCTACACCACCTACCTCTCCCTCCCCTACACCACCTACCTCTGCCTCCCTACACCACCTACCTCTCCCTCCTCTACACCACCTACCTCTCCCTCCCCTACACCACCTACCTCTCCCTCCCCTACACCACCTACCTCTCCCTCCCCTACACCACCTACCTCTCCCTCCCCTACACCACCTACCTCTGCCTCCCCTACACCACCTACCTCTCCCTCCCCTACACCACCTACCTCTCCCTCCTCTACACCACCTACCTCTCCCTCCCCTACACCACCTACCTCTCCCTCCCCTACACCACCTACCTCTCCCTCCCCTACACCACCTACCTCTCCCTCCTCTACACCACCTACCTCTTCCTCCCCTACACCACCTACCTCTCCCTCCCCTACACCACCTACCTCTCCCACCCCTACACCACCTACCTCTCCCTCCTCTACACCACCTACCTCTCCCTCCCCTACACCACCTACCTCTTCCTCCCCTACACCACCTACCTCTGCCTCCCCTACACCACCTACCTCTCCCTCCCCTACACCACCTACCTCTCCCTCCCCTACACCACCTACCTCTTCCTCCCCTACACCACCTACCTCTCCCTCCTCTACACCACCTACCTCTCCCTCCTCTTCGCCACCTACCTCTCCCTCCTCTACACCACCTACCTCTCCCACCCCTACACCACCTACCTCTTCCTCCCCTACACCACCTACCTCTCCCTCCTCTACACCACCTACCTCTCCCTCCTCTTCGCCACCTACCTCTCCCTCCTCTACACCACCTACCTCTCCCTCCCCTTCACCACCTACCTCTCCCTCCCCTACACCACCTACCTCTCCCTCCCCTACACCACCTACCTCTCCCTCCCCTACACCACCTACCTCTCCCTCCTCTACACCACCTACCTCTCCCTCCCCTACACCACCTACCTCTCCCTCCTCTACACCACCTACCTCTCCCTCCCCTATACCACCTACCTCTCTCCACCTCCACATTTACCCTCCACCCAAACCATCAACCAAATTACCACACCTGTAAAAAAAATAACCAAAAATCACCTTAAAAAAATATATATACATGAAAACCTACTGTAAAAAAATGAACTACCTCAAGATAATGGCCACTGCAGGTATTTGTGCCAGCAGCAACAACCTCCCACAAAAACCTTTCAGCTGATCGAACGAGGCAGACAATCACCGCCAATTACCTGGTCTAACAAGGTAGTTTATGGTGGTCATTATAATCACCTTTCGGTCTACACTCTGGGGATGCCTTGACCCATGTGGCCCTGTTTTGTGTGTGGCCCTATAATGTGTGTGTGTGGCCCTGTGTTGTGTGTGGACATGTGTTATGTGTGGCCCTGTGTTGTGTGTGTCCCTGTGTTATTTGTGACCACGTGTTGTATGTGGCCATATGCTATGTGGCTCTCTGTTTACCTGTCTACCTGTCTCTGTCTACCTGTCTCTGTCTACCCTTTCCCTCTCCCAGACCCCTCCTCTTTCCTCCCACTGCACCCTTGATGCCCCACTCCACCCACATATACCACCCCACTCCCTTTTCCTCCTCTTCAAGCACCAATTCTCACCTTTCACATCATCCCTTTCAAAAAAATATATCATCTTTCTTTACTCCCACTCATATCCCTCTCACTCATAACTTTCTATCTCTATCTCTCGTTCCCTTCTACTCATTCATTTACTTTGTCCCACTCTTTTATTCTCTTCTATCATATCTCCCTCTCTCATTCTCTCACCCACTCGTTTGTCTCTCATTCATATCCCACTACCTTTATCTCTATATCCCACCCACTCACTTATTCCCCCTCTCTCATCCCACTCGAGCCCACTCCTCTCCCTTTCCCCTTCAACCTTAATGACAAATTCAAAGTATACCGTCCAGTAAAGTCTGACCCCAAGCTAAACACACACACACACACACACATATTCTCTCTCTCTCTCTCTCTCTCTCTCTCTCTCTAGCTAGGAGGAAAGTTGCACGTACGAGGTTTGGAGAATTCCGTTCTTGTGTGTTTAGATTAATTATTAAAAACAGTTTAGGAATGGCGGAACATTTTATTTATTTTTTTAGAAATGTAGGACTTGCTTCACAAATAGACGTTTTTTATCTATTTATTTTGATTCCACCTTTATTAATTAAATTTTTTACATCCAATCGACGTTTATTATATTTCACCATTGTATAAATATAGTCCAAATGGGTCTAGGTTCAAGGTCGATGAGGGTCAACTTATGCAGGTTAGGTTAGATTAGTTTAGGTTTGGTTAGGTTAGGTTAGGTTAGGTTAGGTTTCGGATTGGGTCTGAATCTGAGAGTTTTTAAGTTCCCTCCCCCCTATAATGTTACCCCTCCCCCCCTCACATTACCTTAATTAAGTCAGACAGTCAGTCAGTCAATCAATTAGTCAATTAGTCAGTCAATTAATAAGTCATTCATTCATTCATTCATTCATTCAGTCACTCACTGAATTAGTAAGTCATTCATTCAGTCAGTCAGTCAGTCAGTCAGTCCCACATGTTCACGCATCTCCAGTCAAAGAGAAAAAATAAATATTTATCGTAGTGTAGGAGCCTTTGCGACTCCTTGGCACGGGCGGGTGTTGCAGCAGCGGGTGGAGAGTTGTACAAACACGCCGGCGACGCTGAAGGGGGTACAGGTAAACCTCAGGTAAGACCCAGGTGATGGTGCTCTTTCCCTCGGGTAATTAATTATTATTATTATTATTATTATTATTATTATTATTATTATTATTATTATTATTATTATTATTATTACTGTTATTATTATTATTATTATTATTATTATTATTATTATTATTATTATTATTATTACTGTTATTATTATTATTATTATTATTATTATTATTATTATTATTATTATTATTATTACACACCGCAAAAAGAAAGTTACAACAACGCATTAAAGAAGAAAACATGAGAAAGTCAACAAATTTGTAAGACTCGTGAAATATAATACAGAAACACGTATTGTAAGATTGTTTTAACAGCAGGTAACAATTATTATGATACTATACAGTATATGTAATGACAATTATTTCCTCAGAGCTATATTTAACCTTTCTCTCTCTCTCTCAGGACATCTCTTCCTCCTTCCCTACCTCCCTATCTTCCTGCACTCTTACCCCCTCCCTCCCTCCTCCCTTCCTCCTTCCCTCCCTCCTTCCCTCCTTCCTTCCTCCTTCTCTCCCTCCTTCCCTCCTTCTCCCTTTACTTTCACTCCTCCTTCCCTCCCTCACCCCCTCTCCCTTTACTTTCACCTCTCTCTCCCTCTCCCTTTACTTTCACCCCTCCCTCCCTCTCCCTTTAGTTTCACCCCCCTCCCCTCCCTCTCACCTGGTGTTACCTGGCCAGGAGTACGAGGCTTCCTTAATAAGCAGGAAGGCTTCAGGTGGACCTTGATTGGTGGAACAATGTCGAGGGCGATGAGGAGGAATGAGGAGGACGACGAGGAGGAAGGGGGAGGAGGACGATGGTGAGGGAAGGGAGAAGGGAGATGAGGAGGAAGAGGAGGAGGACGACGAGGAGGAAGGGGGAGGAGGACGATGGTGAGGGAAGGGAGAAGGGAGATGAGGAGGAAGAGGAGGAGGAGGACGACGAGGAGGAAGGGGGAGGAGGACGATGGTGAGGGAAGGGAGAAGAGAGAGGAAGAGGAGGAGGAGGACGAGGAGGAGGGGAGAGACGAGGGAGGGAGAGGGAGAGAGAGAGAGGAGGAGAGGAGGAGAGACGAGGAGGAAGGGGAGGAGGAGAGGGAGGGAAGGGAGAGGGAGAGAGGAGGAGGAGGAGGAGGACGACGAGGAGGAAGGGGAAGGAGGAGGACGATGGGGAGGTAAGAGAGAGAGGAGAGGAGGAGGAGAGAGAGAGGAGGAGGGGAGAGAGAGGGAGGAGAGGGAGAGGAGAGGAGAGGAGAGGAGAGAGGAGAGGAGGAGAGGGAGAGGAGAGGGAGAGAGGGAGAGGAGAGAGGAGGAGAGGAGAGACGACGAGGAGGAAGGGGAGGAGGACGATGGTGAGGGAAGGGAGAAGGGAGATGAGGAGGAAGAGGAGGAGGAGGACGACGAGGAGGAGGAGGAGGAGGAGATGGAGAGGAGGGAGAGGGAGAGAGGAGAGGAGGAGAGAGGGAGAGGAGAGAGGAGGAGATGAGAGGGAGGAGGAGGAGAGAGAGAGAGAGAGGAGAGAGGAGGAGGAGAGGATGACGAGGGAGAGGAGAGAGAGAGGAAGGGGAGGAGACGATGGGAGGGAGAGGGAGAGAGGAGAGAGGAGGACGAGAGGAGAGGGAGGAGGAGAGGGAGAGAGGAGGATGAGGGGGGAGGTAGGAAGAGGAAAGACGGAGAAGAGCGGGAACAAGGAAGAAAAGGAGCTGAATGTAGAGCAAGAAAGAAAGGAAAAGGAAGAGCTAAAGGAGGAGGAAGAGAGAAGGAAAAGGATAAGAAAGAGGAAGAAATAAACCTCTCTTTAATTACATTGAATTCTCTTTCCACGTCTCTCTCTCTCTCTCTCTCATTAGTATCTTTCTTCCTTTCAATCCTTTTCTTTCACCTCCACTACCTTTAGAATTGGCGATGGCACACACACACACACACACACACACACACACACACACACACACACACACACACACACACAAAGGACACTCCAACTGTATTATATCGTGTAGTGAAGCGGAGGTGATTGATTCAGACACACCAAGAGAGTTCTGGCTACCCCGACTGTTGAAGAGCCACAGGTCTAGGGTAGGAAGTGTGGAGAGAGAGAGAGAGAGAGAGAGAGAGAGAGAGAGAGAGAGAGAGAGAGAGAGAGAAAAAATATATTAAGTTCATAAAAGGTGATGATACTAAAACACCGTCATTATTTCTTGTTCGGTATCAACATCACCTGAATCCCTCCCACTTTCCCTTGACCTTCCCACCTCCTGACCTCATCCTGACCCCTCCCACCTCCAGATCTTTTCCTAAATTTCTTATCTCCTGATCTCCCCCTGACCCTCTCACTTCCTGATCTCCCCATTCCCGAACTCCCCCTGACCCTCCCACCTCTTGACCTCCCCCTGACCCTCTCACTTCCTGATCTCCCCATTCCCGAGCTCCCCCTGACCCTCCCACCTCTTGACCTCCCCCTGACCCTCCGACTTCCTGACCTCCCCTTCCCGAGCTCCCCCTGACCCTTCCACTTCCTGATTCCCCCCTGACTCTCCCACCTCCTGACCTTCCCTGACTCTCCCATTTCCTGACCTTCCCTAACCCTTCCACCTCCTGACCTTTCACCAATATGTGTTTCAATCTCTGCTCCACCTGTTAAACTATTCCTCATAAACATTGGAAACATGCAAAATTTTTTCACGCTCTCTCATCTTTCATTTTGGTAAACACCGACTCACTCCCTCTTACCTGCTGGGAGATTTACTGCCTCTCTGGTGGGTGTTGGTGGTGTAGTGTATTGGTGATAATGATATGCCGGTGCTGGTAGTGGTGTTGTGGTAGTGGTGTATTGATGGTGGTAGTGGTGTTTATATGCTGGTGGTAGTAGTGGCGTGTCGGTGGCTGGTAGTGGTGGTGTTGTTAGTGGTGGTGGTAATGGTTGTGGTGTGTTGGTGGTGGTGGGTTAGTGGTGGTGTGTTGGTGGTGGTGGGTTAGTGGTGGTGGTAGTGGTAATGGTGGTAGCACTGGAACTGATTACATTGTCATTGATGCCTCTACACCCCACCCCCTCCAATCTCCCCCCCCCCCCCCGCCCCATCACCCACACACCCCACACTAAGGATCGATACCCAATTGAGTGGGCTTTGGCAGGTTAATAGCTCTTAATAACCCAGCCGCTGGTCAGGGTAAAGTCAGTAGGAAAATTGCAAGGTTCTGGTGTGATAATCAGCGTCTGCTTTGTCAATATCCATCCAACAAGAGGGAAAGGACGGGAACGGGGACAGGAGCGGGGACGGGGGACGGGGTACAGGAGCGGGGACAGGGAACGGGGGACCTGGGTGGAAAGGATAGAGACTTCCATCTTATTAGATTCATTTTCTCCTCAACACCTGCATTGTATTAATCATAGCAGACCCAGTACTCTTCAACGACACCTTAAGGAGGGGCGGGGGGGTCGTAGTAGAGAAGTCACGCACGACCCTCCTTCCCTCCCCCTTTCCCTCCCTCTACCACTTCCCCTCCCCATCCCCCCCTTCCCCATCCCCTCCCTCCCCCCTCCCCATCACACAAGCACCTTAAATGACACCCTTGAATCACGTAAATCACCTCGACCCCTCCCCCTCCCCCAACCCTTCCCCTTTCCCCTTTAGTCGTGCATAAACTGGCGTGGCTGTGTTACTTATCCACACACTTCATTGAAATTTATATTCATAAGACGTCAGTATGTGTGTGTGTGTGTGTGTGTGTGTGTGGAGGAGGAGAAGGAGAAAGAAGAGGACTGTAGAATTAGGGGCATGGGAACAGAGAAGAGGTGGAGGAAGAGGAGGATTAGTGGAAGGATAAGGAGGGAGAGGAGAAAGAGGAGAAAAGGGAGGGGAGAAGAGAAGAATAAAGAGAACGGGGAGGAAGTGCAAGAGGTGGATTGGAAAAAGAGGAGGGTGGAATAAGAACACCACCACCACCACCACCACTCTCTAGCCCCACCACAACCATACCACATCTCCCCACCGCTCCTGACCACCACCCTACCACCACCCCCCACCTCTCCCCACCACCACCAACACACTCCCTCGTCGCTCGTCAATGATTCAATCCACGACACACTCCTAAATGAGGTAACCAGCCCATTCCTAGCGCCGGTGTATCTGGTCTCAGCGAAGCGTTACACACACATGCCTCACACTAACTCACGCCCTCGCACCCATTCCCTCACACCTCAGTCCTCACACCCATTCCCTCAGCCCTTATGTCCATTTCCTCCATCCTTACGCCGCCCCGCAGTGCCCATAACAGCGGACCTCTATTACTCCATTAAGGCGGCAACACCAGTCACCACTACCACCATCGCCACCCCCTCCCTCTCTCCTCCTCCTTCTCCTCTTCTTCTTCCTATTATTCCTCTTTCTTCTCTTCTTCTTCTTCCCTTTTTTGTTCATCCCTTTTCCTCCCCTTCTCTTCTGCCTCCTCCTCTTCCTTCTTACCACCACCACCTCCGTCTCACACACACACACACACACAAAGACATACCCAACAATTCCATCTGCTAATGGCCCCAAGAACAAAAGGTTTTGGATCATGGGACAATAGATAACAACTTTACTTCTGAGAGTTACCGAGGAGAGCGTGGGAATATTTCAAGGTTGGTGTGAATATATGAAAGTCATGAGGATTTTTTTTTTGGGGGGTGGGGTGTGTGGATATTTGAACGGTTGTGTGGATATTTGAACGGTTGTGGGAATATTTTATGAAACATGGGAATATTCCTTGGGTAATGGGATTATTCCAAGAGTCGAGGAAATTATGTGGAGGGGACCATAAATTTGTCAAACACGAGAGAGCAAGATTGAGTTAATGTTTCGTGACCGACAAAAGGTTAGATTTGGAAAGTGTGTGTGTGTGTGTGTGTGTGTGTGTGTGTGTGTGTGTGAGAGAGAGTGTAAGTAGACAGGGACTTAATATCTGGGGATTGACCTTCTTCCCCCCTAATATGACTACGGGGGCGTGAAGGTGAGTGTCTCATTAATTCAAGCTCTATCACAGAAACTCCCCTCCAGTACCCCTGCTTCCTCCTCACACCCCTGTTTCCTCCTCCTCCTCCTCACTCCCATGCAGCCTCCTCCTCTCCTCCTCACTCCCCTGCAGCCTCCTCCTCTCTCCTCCTCACAACCTTGTTTCCTCCTCCTCTCTCCTCCTCACAACCTTGTTTCCTCCTCCTCTCTCTCCTCACAACCTTGTTTCCTCCTCCTCTCTCCTCCTCACAACCTTGTTTCCTCCTCCTCTCTCCTCCTCACAACCTTGTTTCCTCCTCCTCTCTCCTCCTCACACCCCTGTTTCCTCCTCTTCTCTCCTCACAACCTTGTTTCCTCCTCCTCTCTCCTCCTCACACCCCTGTTTCCTCCTCCTCTCTCCTCCTCACAACCTTGTTTCCTCCTCCTCTCTCTCCTCACACCCTTGTTTCCTCCTCCTCTCTCCTCCTCACACCCCTGTTTCCTCCTCCTCTCTCTCCTCACAACCTTGTTTCCTCCTCCTCTCTCCTCCTCACACCCTTGTTTCCTCCTCCTCTCTCCTCCTCACACCCCTGTTTCCTCCTCTCTCTCCTCACACCTGTCTCCCTCTCTTCTCCTCACACCTGTCTCCCTCTCTTCTCCTCACACCTGTCTCCCTCTCTTCTCCTCACACCTGTCTCCCTCTCTCCTCCTCACACCCTGTTTCCTCCTCCTCTCTCTCCTCACAACCCTGTTTCCTCCTCCTCTCTCCTCCTCACACCCTGTTTCCTCCTCCTCTCTCCTCCTCACACCCCTGTTTCCTCCTCCTCTCTCCTCCTCACACCCCTGTTTCCTCCTCCTCTCTCCTCCTCACACCCTGTTTCCTCCTCCTCTCTCCTCCTCACACCCCTGTTTCCTCCTCCTCTCTCCTCCTCACACCCCTGTTTCCTCCTCCTCTCTCTCCTCACACCCTGTTTCCTCCTCCTCTCTCCTCCTCACAACCCTGTTTCCTCCTCCTCTCTCCTCCTCACACCCCTGTTTCCTCCTCCTCTCTCCTCCTCACACCTGTTTCCTCCTCCTCTCTCTCCTCACAACCCTGTTTCCTCCTCCTCTCTCCTCCTCACACCCCTGTTTCCTCCTCCTCTCTCCTCCTCACACCCTGTTTCCTCCTCCTCTCTCCTCCTCACACCCCTGTTTCCTCCTCCTCTCTCCTCCTCACACCCTGTTTCCTCCTCTCTCTCCTCCTCACACCCTGTTCCTCCTCCTCTCTCCTCCTCACACCCCTGTTTCCTCCTCCTCCTCCTCCTCACACCCTGTTCCTCTCCTCTCTCCTCCTCACACCCTGTCTCCTCCTCCTCTCCTCCTCACACCCTGTTTCCTCCTCCTCTCTCCTCCTCACAACCTGTTTCCTCCTCCTCTCTCCTCCTCACACCCTGTTTCCTCCTCCTCTCTCCTCCTCACACCCTGTTTCCTCCTCCTCTCTCTCCTCACAACCTGTTCCTCCTCCTCTCTCCTCCTCACACCCTGTTTCCTCCTCCTCTCTCTCCTCACAACCTTGTTTCCTCCTCCTCTCTCCTCCTCACATCCCTGTTTCCTCCTCCTCTCTCCTCCTCACACCCCTGTTTCCTCCTCCTCTCTCCTCCTCACACCCTGTCCTCCTCTCTCTCTCCTCACAACCTTGTTTCCTCCTCCTCTCTCCTCCTCACACCCTGTTTCCTCCTCCTCTCTCCTCCTCACTCCCCTGTCCTCCTCTCTCTCCTCCTCACACCTTGTTCCTCCTCCTCTCTCCTCCTCACACCCCTGTTCCTCCTCCTCTCTCTCCTCACAACCTGTTTCCTCCTCCTCTCTCCTCTCACACCCTGTTTCCTCCTCCTCTCTCTCCTCACACCCTGTTTCCTCCTCCTCCTCTCCTCCTCACACCTGTCCTCCTCCTCTCTCTCCTCACACCCTGTTTCCTCCTCCTCTCTCCTCCTCACACCCTGTTTCCTCCTCCTCTCTCCTCCTCACACCCCTGTTTCCTCCTCCTCTCTCCTCCTCACAACCTTGTTTCCTCCTCCTCTCTCCTCCTCACACCCTTGTTTCCTCCTCCTCTCCTCCTCACAACCTTGTTTCCTCCTCCTCTCTCCTCCTCACACCCCTGTTTCCTCCTCCTCTCTCCTCCTCTCACCCCTGGAGCCTCCTCCTCTCCTCCTCACAACCTTGTTTCCTCCTCCTCTCCTCCTCACACCCCTGTTTCCTCCTCCTCTCCTCCTCACACCCTTGTTTCCTCCTCCTCTCTCCTCCTCACACCCTGTTTCCTCCTCCTCTCTCCTCCTCTCACCCCTGGAGCCTCCTCCTCTCCTCCTCACACCTTGTTTCCTCCTCCTCTCCTCCTCACAACCTTGTTTCCTCCTCCTCTCCTCCTCACACCCCTGTTTCCTCCTCCTCTCACCCTGTTTCCTCCTCTTCTCTCCTCCTCACACCCCTGTTTCCTCCTCCTCTCTCCTCCTCACACCCTGTTTCCTCCTCCTCTCTCCTCCTCACAACCTTGTTTCCTCCTCCTCTCTCCTCCTCACACCCGTGTTTCCTCCTCCTCTCTCCTCCTCACACCCTGTCCTCCTCCTCTCCTCCTCACAACCTTGTTTCCTCCTCCTCTCCTCCTCACACCCCTGTTTCCTCCTCCTCTCTCCTCACAACCTTGTTTCCTCCTCCTCTCTCCTCCTCACTCCCCCGCAGCCTCCTGCTCTCTCCTCCTCACACCCCTGTTTCCTCCTCCTCTCTCTCCTCACAACCTTGTTTCCTCCTCCTCTCTCCTCCTCACTCCCCCGCAGCCTCCTGCTCTCTCCTCCTCACACCCTTGTTTCCTCCTCCTCTCTCTCCTCACAACCTTGTTTCCTCCTCCTCTCTCCTCCTCACACCCCTGTTTCCTCCTCCTCCTCACACCCCTGTTTCCTCCTCCTCTCTCCTCCTCACACCCCTGTTTCCTCCTCCTCTCTCCTCCTCACAACCTTGTTTCCTCCTCCTCTCTCCTCCTCACACCCCTGTTTCCTCCTCCTCTCTCCTCCTCACACCCTGTTTCCTCCTCCTCTCTCTCCTCACAACCTTGTTTCCTCCTCCTCTCTCCTCCTCACACCCTTGTTTCCTCCTCCTCTCTCCTCCTCACACCCTTGTTTCCTCCTCCTCTCCTCCTCACACCCCTGTTTCCTCCTCCTCTCTCCTCCTCACACCCCTGTTTCCTCCTCCTCTCCTCCTCACAACCTTGTTTCCTCCCTCTCTCCTCCTCACACCCTGTTTCCTCCTCCTCTCTCTCCTCACACCCTGTTTCCTCCTCTTCTCTCCTCCTCACACCCCTGTTTCCTCTTCCTCTCTCCTCCTCACAACCTTGTTTCCTCCTCCTCCTCTCTCCTCCTCACAACCTTGTTTCCTCCTCCTCTCTCCTCCTCACAACCTTGTTTCCTCCTCCTCTCCTCCTCACAACCTTGTTTCCTCCTCCTCTCTCCTCCTCACTCCCCCGCAGCCTCCTGCTCTCTCCTCCTCACACCCCTGTTTCCTCCTCCTCTCTCCTCCTCACACCCCTGTTTCCTCCTCCTCTCCTCCTCACACCCTTGTTTCCTCCTCCTCTCTCCTCCTCACACCCTTGTTTCCTCCTGCTCTCTCCTCCTCACACCCCTGTTTCCTCCTCCTCTCTCTCCTCACAACCTTGTTTCCTCCTCCTCTCTCCTCCTCACAACCTTGTTTCCTCCTCCTCTCTCCTCCTCACTCCCCCGCAGCCTCCTGCTCTCTCCTCCTCACACCTCTGTTTCCTCCTCCTCTCTCTCCTCACACCCCTGTTTCCTCCTCCTCTCTCCTCCTCACACCCTGTTTCCTCCTCCTCTCTCCTCCTCACACCCCTGTTTCCTCCTCCTCTCTCCTCCTCACACCCTGTTTCCTCCTCCTCTCTCCTCCTCACACCTCTGTTTCCTCCTCCTCTCTCCTCCTCACTCCCCTGCAGCCTCCTCCTCTCTCCTCCTCACACCTCTGTTTCCTCCTCCTCTCTCCTCCTCACAACCTTGTTTCCTCCTCCTCTCTCCTCCTCACACCCCTGTTTCCTCCTCCTCACACCTGTTTCCTCCTCCTCTCTCCTCCTCACAACCTTGTTTCCTCCTCATCTCTCCTCACAACCTTGTTTCCTCCTCCTCACACCCCTGTTTCCTCCTCCTCTCTCCTCCTCACACCCTGTTTCCTCCTCCTCTCTCCTCCTCACTCCCTTGTTTCCTCCTCCTCTCTCCTCCTCACACCCCTGTTTCCTCCTCCTCTCTCCTCCTCACACCCCTGTTTCCTCCTCCTCTCTCCTCCTCACTCCCTTGCAGCCTCCTCCTCTCTCCTCCTCACACCCCTGTTTCCTCCTCCTCTCTCCTCCTCACAACCTTGTTTCCTCCTCCTCTCTCTCCTCACAACCTTGTTTCCTCCTCCTCACACCTCTGTTTCCTCCTCCTCTCTCCTCCTCACTCCCCTGCAGCCTCCTCTTCTGTCCTCCTCACACCCCTGTTTCCTCCTCCTCTATTCTCCTCACAACCTTCTTTCCTCCTCCTCTCTCTCCTCACAACCTTGTTTCCTCCTCCTCTCTCCTCCTCACAACCTTGTTTCCTCCTCCTCTCTCTCCTCACAACCTTGTTTCCTCCTCCTCTCTCTCCTCACAACCTTGTTTCCTCCTCCTCTCTCCTCCTCACACCCCTGTTTCCTCCTCCTCTCTCCTCCTCTCACCCCTGGAGCCTCCTCCTCTCCTCCTCACAACCTTGTTTCCTCCTCCTCTCTCCTCCTCACACCCCTGTTTCCTCCTCCTCTCTCTCCTCACAACCTTGTTTCCTCATCCTCTCTCTCCTCACAACCTTGTTTCCTCCTCCTCTCTCCTCCTCACACCCCTGTTTCCTCCTCTTCTCTCCTCCTCACAACCTTGTTTCCTCCTCCTCTCCTCCTCACAACCTTGTTTCCTCCTCCTCTCTCCTCCTCACTCCCCCGCAGCCTCCTGCTCTCTCCTCCTCACACACCTGTTTCCTCCTCCTCTCTCCTCCTCACAACCTTGTTTCCTCCTCCTCTCCTCCTCACACCCTTGTTTCCTCCTCCTCTCTCCTCCTCACACCCTTGTTTCCTCCTGCTCTCTCCTCCTCACACCCCTGTTTCCTCCTCTTCTCTCCTCCTCACAACCTTGTTTCCTCCTCCTCTCTCTCCTCACAACCTTGTTTCCTCCTCCTCTCTCCTCCTCACAACCTTGTTTCCTCCTCCTCTCTCCTCCTCACTCCCCCGCAGCCTCCTTCTCTCTCCTCCTCACACCTCTGTTTCCTCCTCCTCTCTCCTCCTCACACCCCTGTTTCCTCCTCCTCTCTCCTCCTCACACCCCTGTTTCCTCCTCCTCTCTCCTCCTCACACCTCTGTTTCCTCCTCCTCTCTCCTCCTCACTCCCCTGCAGCCTCCTCCTCTCTCCTCCTCACACCTCTGTTTCCTCCTCCTCTCTCCTCCTCACTCCCCTGCAGCCTCCTCCTCTCTCCTCCTCACACCCCTGTTTCCTCCTCCTCTCTCCTCCTCACACCCCTGTTTCCTCCTCCTCTCTCCTCCTCACACCCCTGTTTCCTCCTCCTCTCTCTCCTCACAACCTTGTTTCCTCCTCCTCTCTCTCCTCACACCCCTGTTTCCTCCTCCTCACACCCCTGTTTCCTCCTCCTCTCTCCTCCTCACAACCTTGTTTCCTCCTCACACCCCTGTTTCCTCCTCCTCTCTCCTCCTCACACCCCTGTTTCCTCCTCCTCTCTCCTCCTCACACCCCTGTTTCCTCCTCCTCTCTCCTCCTCACTCCCTTGCAGCCTCCTCCTCTCTCCTCCTCACACCCCTGTTTCCTCCTCCTCTCTCTCCTCACAACCTTCTTTCCTCCTCCTCTCTCCTCCTCACACCCCTGTTTCCTCCTCCTCTCTCCTCCTCACTCCCCTGCAGCCTCCTCTTCTCTCCTCCTCACACCCCTGTTTCCTCCTCCTCTATTCTCCTCACAACCTTCTTTCCTCCTCCTCTCTCTCCTCACAACCTTGTTTCCTCCTCCTCTCTCTCCTCACAACCTTGTTTCCTCCTCCTCTCTCTCCTCACAACCTTGTTTCCTCCTCCTCTCTCTCCTCACAACCTTGTTTCCTCCTCCTCTCTCCTCCTCACACCCCTGTTTCCTCCTCCTCTCTCCTCCTCACACCCCTGTTTCCTCCTCCTCTCTCCTCCTCACAACCTTGTTTCCTCCTCCTCTCTCTCCTCACAACCTTGTTTCCTCCTCCTCTCTCCTCCTCACACCCTTGTTTCCTCCTCCTCTCTCCTCCTCACACCCCTGTTTCCTCCTCTTCTCTCCTCCTCACAACCTTGTTTCCTCCTCCTCTCTCCTCCTCACACCCCTGTTTCCTCCTCCTCTCTCCTCCTCACAACCTTGTTTCCTCCTCCTCTCTCTCCTCACAACCTTGTTTCCTCCTCCTCTCTCCTCCTCACACCCCTGTTTCCTCCTCCTCTCTCCTCCTCACTCCCCTGCAGCCTCCTCCTCTCTCCTCCTCACACCCCTGTTTCCTCCTCCTCTCTCTCCTCACAACCTGTTTCCTCCTCCTCTCTCTCCTCACAACCTGTTTCCTCCTCCTCTCTCTCCTCACAACCTGTTTCCTCCTCTCTCTCTCCTCACACCTTGTTTCCTCCTCCTCTCTCTCCTCACACCCTGTTTCCTCCCTCTCTCCTCCTCACACCCTGTTTCCTCCTCCTCTCTCCTCCTCACACCCTGTTTCCTCCTCCTCTCTCTCCTCACACCCTGTTTCCTCCTCCTCTCTCTCCTCACAACCTTCTTTCCTCCTCCTCTCTCTCCTCACACCCCTGTTTCCTCCTCTCTCTTCTCTCACAACCTGTTTCCTCCTCCTCTCTCTCCTCACACCTTGTTTCCTCCTCCTCTCTCCTCCTCACATCCCTGTTTCCTCCACCTCTCTCCTCATCACACCCCTGAATCCTCCTCCTCTCTCCTCCTCACACCTGTTTCCTCCTCCTCTCTCCTCCTCACACCCTGTTTCCTCCTCCTCTCTCTCCTCACAACCTGTTTCCTCCTCCTCTCTCTCCTAACACCCGTCTTTCCTCCTCCTCTCTCTCCTCACAACCTTGTTTCCTCCTCTTCTCTCCTCCTCACAACCTTGTTTCCTCCTCCTCTCTCCTCCTCACACCCCTGTTTCCTCCTCCTCTCTCTCCTCACAACCTTGTTTCCTCCTCCTCTCTCTCCTCACACCCCTGTTTCCTCCTCCTCTCTCCTCCTCACACCCTGTTTCCTCCTCCTCTCTCTCCTCACACCCTGTTTCCTACTCTCTCTCCTCCTCACAACCTGTTTCCTCCTCCTCTCTCTCCTCACACCTGTTTCCTCCTCCTCTCTCCTCCTCACACCCTGTTTCCTCCTCCTCTCTCTCCTCACAACCTGTTTCCTCTCCTCTCTCTCCTCACACCTGTTTCCTCCTCTTCTCTCCTCACAACCTTGTTTCCTCCTCCTCTCTCCTCCTCACACCCTGTTTCCTCCTCCTCTCTCCTCCTCACACCCCTGTTTCCTCCTCCTCTCTCCTCCTCACACCTTGTTTCCTCCTCCTCTCTCCTCCTCACAACCTTGTTTCCTCCTCCTCTCTCCTCCTCACAACCTTGTTTCCTCCTCCTCTCTCCTCCTCACACCCTGTTTCCTCCTCCTCTCTCCTCCTCACACCCCTGTTTCCTCCTCTCTCTCCTCCTCACAACCTGTTTCCCTCCTCCTCTCTCTCCTCACAACCTTGTTTCCTCCTCCTCTCTTCTCCTAACAACCTTGTTTCCTCCTCCTCTCTCTCCTCACACCCTGTTTCCTCCTCCTCTCTCCTCCTCACAACCTTGTTTCCTCCTCCTCTCTCCTCCTCACACCCCTGTTTCCTCCTCCTCTCTCCTCCTCACACCCCTGTTTCCTCCTCCTCTCTCTCCTCACAACCTTGTTTCCTCCTCCTCTCTCCTCCTCACATCCCTGTTTCCTCCTCCTCTCTCCTCCTCACACCTGTTTCCTCCTCCTCTCTCCTCCTCACACCCCTGTTTCCACCTCCTCTCTCCTCCTCACAGCCCTGCAGCCTCCTCCTCTCTCCTCCTCACAACCTGTTTCCTCCTCCTCTCTCCTCCTCACACCCCTGTTTCCTCCTCCTCACACCCCTGTTTCCTCCTCCTCTCTCTCCTCACAACCTTGTTTCCTCCTCCTCTCTCCTCCTCACACCCTGTTTCCTCCTCCTCTCTCTTCCTCACAACCTTATTTCCTCCTCCTCTCTCTCCTCACACCTGTTCCTCCTCCTCTCTCCTCACAACCTTGTTTCCTCCTCCTCTCTCCTCCTCACACCCCTGTTTCCTCCTCCTCTCTCCTCCTCACACCCCTGTTTCCTCCTCCTCTCTCTCCTCACAACCTTGTTTCCTCCTCCTCTCTCCTCCTCACATCCCTGTTTCCTCCTCCTCTCTCTCCTCACAACCTTGTTTCCTCCTCCTCTCTCCTCCTCACATCCCTGTTTCCTCCTCCTCTCTCTTCCTCACAACCTTATTTCCTCCTCCTCTCTCTCCTCACAACCTTGTTTCCTCCTCCTCTCTCCTCACAACCTTGTTTCCTCCTCCTCTCTCCTCCTCACACCCCTGTTTCCTCCTCCTCTCTCTTCCTCACTCCCCCGCACTCTTCCCTCGTTCGTCACACCACCTGCTCTCCTCCTCCCTCCGCCTAGCATCACTGGAGACCATCATTACAAGGGAACAGAAGGGGGGAGGGGTCGTGTCTGGTGACCCCTCAGCCTGACGAGAAGTGGAGAGAAAGGAGAAGGGGAGAGAAAGGAGAAGGGGAGAGAAGGGGAGAGAAGGGAGAAGGGGAGAGAAGGGGAGAGAAGGGAGAAGGAGTAGATAGTTGTTGGGAGGGGAATCTGAGGGTAGGGGTAGGGGTAGGGGTGGGGGTGGAAGCAGGAGTAGGGAATTAGGTAGGGGATAACGTCAAGAATACCCCCCCCCCCCCCCAATCTCTCTCTCTCTCTCTCTCTCTCTCTCTCTCTCTCTCTCTCTCTCTCTCTCTCTCTCTCTCCCTCGACTCTACGAAGGGGAGGGATGAAGGGTGTAAGGGAGAGATAGAGCGGGTGGCATCAAGGTGTGAAGGGTGAAGGGTGAGATAGGGTGTAGGTGATAGCAGAAAGAAGTTGTCAAAGAGGTGTTCCATTAATTCGGTTCAGTCATGAGTGTCACCTCCTTCCTCCTCACCCCCCTCCTCACCCCCTCCTCACCCCTTCACTCCTCACCCCCCTCCTCACCCCTTCACTCCTCACCCCCCTCCTCACCCCTTCACTCCTCACCCCCCTTCCTCACCCCTTCACTCCTCACCCCTTCACTCCTCACCCCCCTCCTCACCCCTTCACTCCTCACCCCCCTCACTTCATCCACCCCTCCTCACCCTTCATCCTCACCCCTCTCACCCCTTCACTCCTCACCCCCCTCCTCACCCCTTCACTCCTCACCCCTTCACTCCTCACCCCCCTCCTCACCCCTTCACTCCTCACCCCCTCCTCCCTCACTCCTCACCCTTCATCCTCACCCCCTCTCACTCACCTCACCCCCCTCTCACCCTCACTCACCCCCTTCCTCACCCCTTCACTCCTCACCCCTTCACTCCTCATCCCCTCCCCCCATGACAGTGACAGATGGCCCCTGGAGGGTTAATTGATATTATACCCCCACTAGTGATCAGGGGAATCATGATGACCCAACATGATGGTTCTCATTAATCTCATGACCCAGGAGGAGAGGGGCAGGGGGGGAGGGGTGTTAACATTCTCATGATCTGGAGGAGGAAGTGGTGTAAGATGGGTGGTGGTGGTGGTGGTGGTAATGTGTGGAGTGGTTTTTAATGGTGGTAGTTGTAATGGTAATAGTAGTAGTTGTATTAGTTGTAGTAGTAGTTTTGGTAATGGTTGTTGTAATTGTTGTGATAGTGGTAGTGGTTGTTATTTTTGTTCTTTTCTAATTTTAAGTTTTGTTGTTTTTGTTTTTTTAATTTATTTTAATGTACAGGGCTTTGAATTTGGTTAGTGAATCTCCTGTTGACAGTCTCTCTCTCTCTCTCTCTCTCTCTCTCTCTCTCTCTCTCTCTCTCTCTTATGTTTCCTTCCTCATCCATCCACCTTACTTCCACCTCTCATTCTTTCCCTCCAACTCACACCACTTCTCCCTCCCTTCCTTCTTATCACCTTCCACTTCCCTCCCTCTTAATCTCCCACCACCCCCACCTCTCCTTCCTTCTGCCTCACGGTCTCTCCTCTCTCCCTCCCTCCTTACCTCCCACAATCCTTCTCCCATCCTCCCCTCTAACCACCACCCTAGCCACAAAGAATCACCGTCAGTTTAATTCTGAAGTAGTTTTTCTCTCCTTCCTTCTCTCGTGACGACATCAAGAACGAGAGGTTCCTGGGTAGGTTCCTGGGTCTCACTGATAAGTTTTTGACTCTCCCCGGGGCCACACTACCGAGTTAGGATTTTTTGCAGGTACTCGAGCAGGTACTTATCTGGTCCCTCGTGAAGTACAGGCCTGATGGTAGGTACTTATCCGGCTCTCGTGAGTTGTAAGCCTGATGGCTCTACAGAGAGTACTTGGGGGTGATTTTTTTATCAGAATTCTCTTTGGTGGTCTTTTGAGCGGGTGTATGGTGTGATGGTTTATGGGTGTGTTTTGTGAGTGCTTTTGTGTGTGTGTGTGTGTGTGTGTGTGTGTGTGTGTGTGTGTGTGTGTGTGTGTGTGCGCGTGCACGGGGTGGTGCAATGCGTCTAGCGTGGTAGCATTATATTAGTGTTAAGGTGAATCTCTGCTTGCTTCCTCTCATTTTCAGCTACTGCCGCTAAGCTAGCCCTCGTGGCGAAATGGGAAGCAACTTCTATATGTCTTCCCCTGCCAGTACACAGCCTCTTCACCATCAAGACGTCTACTGTGTCTCCTCGTGGCATCACACGGTAACTGGGTGCCTCGTGGGCCCCGGCTAGACCAGCAGATTAGCAGTGGGCCCCAGAGGGACGGCGGATAGGCCCACTGGTATGTGGACACGTCCTGGCGCCTACCAACCACTGCCCTGCTGCCTTGCAGATCAACCTTGGTAGGTATAAGGCTACGGGAGTAAAGCCCGGATGAAAAATCTGCGGTGGAGCCTTGCATCAGACAGATATACTTACAGAGCCCCAACAAAACCCCAATGGCTGTATAGGTGGAAGAGGTAACCACCATGGGAACTGAACGACTACACCGGCGGACAGGCTACTAAGGCGAAACCCAACAAACTGAGCTATCGGCAGTTCACTGCAACTCTCCCACTCCCGAGTCAATGCAACATTTGCACCAATGGACCAGGAGAAGGGAGAGCCAAGATGTGTGGTTAGCGCCTGCGCTCCTGCCTCACCACAAAAATCAACTCCCGTGCAGTCATCATCCAGCTCATCATACCTCTCATCATCATCAAACCCCTATACCCCCAAAAGTCCTATGGCGATGGACGAGTAGCGAAGGGGACAGGAAGAGATGACTGCCGGGTGTCTCTACAGTAGTCACAACTCTGAACATGGGCAGCACAGATAAGATAGTCGTTTATGTACTGGGATTTAGGCAACAGTGCAATCTAGTATTATCTGTGCGACTGAGAAGCCCTTTCGAGGAGCCACTCTGCTCACCCCACATGGGGGATGGGCAAGAAAAGATGTGTGTGTGTGTGTGTGTGTGTGTGTGTGTGTGTGTGTGTGTGTGTGTGACCCCTAATTCAACAAACTCGAATATATCAAGGAGGTGAATATATTTATTTTTCATCTTGGTTCTAATAAAAATCAACTTAAGTTTTGCAAACACAAGGGTCGGCGAGCGTTTTACATATAATTTCACCCGTCTGTTGGGTGATAGATTGAGTAATACCATATCTCCGCATTCATTAATGTATACACGGGATAACTGACCTTATTTCTACGTACACGTCCCTTCGTGATCTTAACATAAACAGACTTTATTTCAAGTATGATGTATAAATCAAGATTACGTTAGGTTATGTTGAGTTACGTTAAGTTAGTTTAAATTTGGTTAAGTAAGGTTAGGTAAGATTGTGTTTGTGTAGGTTAAGTTAAGGTTAAGTTGAGTTCGGCTAGGTTAAGTTAAGTTAGATTAAACTTAGTTAAGTAAGATAATCTAAAGTAACCTAGCCAAACCAAACCTAACCTAACTCCACTTGCAGGTATTGGGTTTATTAATCATCATGATTGTGACCCTTGGTACGTCTAGAATATTTTATAATAGAAAAGTGATTATATTTGGCGACATAAACAACGCAGCACTTTAATGGTGTGAAGGTATAACACAAACACAAAAGTTATTTTTACACTAACATTAAAAAAAAGGCTTTTGTACAGGCGTGAAAAGAGAAACAGTTTTCAATAATCTCCAGATCGAAAGGTAAATACAGTATTTTGTCGTTCCGCATCAGTACGTGGAGTGTTTGATGTATTCATGAAGGAAAAATGTACATAAAATGCTTTTCCTGTGTCACATAAGTTTTCATAAAGGCGACAAGAGCGGTGCCACGCGAAGGAGTAATGCAACAGCCATAAATAATATAATCTTTGTGTGTTGGAGATGACACTTTAGAATGACTTCATCACTGTATATACCGCATGGAGCAGTTTTACTAAGTTATAAGTATCATATGTGTGGCGCCAAGGTCTAGTGGGCACAGTGTTCGCCTTTTGCCCTGAAGGTCAGTGGTTCGCATCTGGGGCACTTATCAGAACACCCAACAGTGATCGAGTGCCTAACTTAACAGTTGGATAAATGCATGTATTCGAATACAATGCCTGTCTTAGCGACGTTAGGTGATGTTGGCCACAAGACAGGTACAGGAAAGTACAGCGGCTGGTGACGTAATATGGTCATCAACTCCCAGGTACAGTACAGTGAAGTTTACCTGACGTTAGTGTGTTGAAGTACGTAATTGTTTCTCTACTTGTGACGTTGTTCCTGCATTCAATATTAGAAACTGTGCACCGAATATATTGATCTAATGAAACACCTTTTTAAGGCACAACGTAGGTTATAAATTTAGCTTGAAAAAGAGTGAAACAATAAATGAATTACATTGTAAGGCAGCAGAACATTTGATATTAAATACATCTAAACTCAAGTTAGGTCATAAATTTGGACTTATGGGCCATAGTCGACAACCCTGAGAAGTTGATTGACTGACTGATATAACAAATATGAGTTTAGAAGCATTGTGATACTTAACGACATAAATGTTGAAGAGCAGGGTAATGGTCAGGAGGTGTGGTAGGTGGTGAGGTGCAGGGTAGTGGTCAAGAGGTGTGGCAGGTGGTGTGGCGCATTGTAGTGGTCAGGAGAGGAGGCAGGTGGTGAGATGCAGGGTAGTGGTCAGGAGGTGTGGTGGGGTGTATAGTTAGTAGTGGTGGTAGTGGTCAGGAGGTGTGGTGGGGTGTATAGTTAGTAGTGGTGGTAGTGGTCAGGAGGTGTGGTGGGGTGTATAGTTAGTAGTGGTGGTAGTGGTCAGGAGGTGTGGTGGGGTGTGTAGTTAGTAGTGGTGGTAATGGTCAGGAGGTGTGGTGGGGTGTATAGTTAGTAGTGGTGGTAGTGGTCAGGAGGTGTGGCAGGTGGTGAGGTGCAGACTCCGAAACCATGTCTTCAGTTGTAGGGAGCAGAAATTATCCACAGAGTTACACGTATATCGAGCAGTGGTCCTCCCCACCCTGATATATTGCAGCGAGACATGGGTCACGTACAGAAGGCAACTCAAGGCACTTGAAAACTTTCACCAACGTAGTCTACATTCCATCATTCGAGTTCGCTGGGAAGACAAGAGAACAAATGCCAGTATTCTTGCTGACACCAACTGTAGGAGCATCGAGGCTACCATTATCCATAAGCAGCTACACTGGACGACAGTAGACTGCCAGAGCAGCTACGTACATTACAGTCACCTAACGAATAGTAAATGTATCGCTGGCGGGCAACTGAAAAGGTATAAAGATAGTCTTAAGACAAACCTGAAAAAAGTGCAAAATCGACCCCATCACCTGGGAGACGATTACTCCACATCGTAACACATGGAGGATCACCACACAAGGTATCAATACTTTCGAGTTAGCCCCATTGCAAACCGAGGCAGACAAGCGCCAACGCCAGAAAGACGCTGCCGCCGCCCCTCCCGCAATAGATGTAGCCCTCCACATGTGCAACGTCTGTGAACGACACTGCCGGTCCCGCATTTTCCTCTTTAGTCACCTCAGAGCTCACCAATGAAGGTGACATCCTTAATAACTCATATCATTGTATCATAGCTGGATGATCGTCATACTCGATTCCGAGTGACAGCAAAGTAGTAAGTAGTAGTAGTGGTGGTACTGGTCAGGAGATGCGGCAGGTAGTGAGGTGCATCGTAGTGGTGGTAATGGTCAGGTGTGGCTAGTGGTGTGGTACATGGTAATGGTGGTAAGGTCAGGAGGTGTGTCTAGTGGTGAGGTATATGGTAATGGTGGTAATGGTCAGGAGATGTGGCAGGTAGTGAGGTGCATGGTATTGGTGGCAGTGGTCAGGAGGTGTAGTAGGTGGTGAGGTGCATGACAGCGGTGGTAGTGATCAGGAGATGTGGCATGTGGTGAGGTACATTGTAGTGATCTGGAGGAGTGGCAGGTGGTGAGGTACATGATAGTTCGAGTGGTGGTAGTGATCAGGAGCAATGGCAGGTGATGAGGTGCAGGATAGTGGTCGTGTGTGTAGTAGTGGTGGTGTTGCTGGTGTGCGTGGTAGTGGTAAAAAGCGCAGTAGTCGTGGTAGGTGTGGTAGTGGTTCAGCATGATTGGTTCTCATAACTAAGAAATAAAAAGTATTGATAACTTCAATTCCGGGGGGAATAAATCGATCCCTCCCCACTCTCCCCCCACCTCCCACCTTATACCCCCCTCCAAGACCCTAACCTACTCTAATCCACCTCTGCCCTCCCCCTTCCTGAGGTTGGTTGCCAGAGATACGATAATTCCCCCTTCCACCTCCAACACACACCTGTTATGACGTAATCCTTTCGAGTTAGACCAACCCTGGAATTCTCAGAGTTACCTCACTTACATTTCTCCCCTAACAAATTCACTTAAGCAACTACACAAATGGCATAGAAATTGCATTGAGACTCTACCGTACTTAGCTGTTCGTTTTTCTTCCCATCACCAGTTAAGGGAAAATATTAACGAATACCGTACGACATCTTTTTATAATACGATCCTTATTTCCGTGCCTAATGTCATCACTGAGGTGCATTATGGGTGAAATATTACGACGAAATTATTGGAGGATTTTCGTGTATTAGAGAGTTTGTGTTTTTGTTGTTTATGATTTATCGTAAAGGTGGTGAGAACATACAGTAGTGGAGAGGAATTATATAGTGTTTTGTCATGTTTATTTCATATGTTTTTTTTATTTTATTGAGGATATGATTGTGATTATAATATTGGCAACAATCTGAATAGTAATTATTGTAATCATTACATTTTTAATGAAAATTACTTTATTAACAATAAAAATATTACTACTGTACTAAAACAACTGATAATAATAATAATAATAATAATAATAATAATAATAATAATAATAATAATTTGACTTAAACATTTTAACTAGTGAGCACACACACACACACACACAAACTTCACTAGGAGAGGCACACAACTGACATAGTTAACAGCAGGTATGCAACAATTCACTCACTGTACGTTTGTCAACACATGAGAGCGGAGCGGCAGTGACTCACATCACCCTGCAACTCTGAACAAATACTCCTGCACGACTCTCTCTAACGAAAGTATATATTGTTATGTCACTTCCATCTGTTGACAATATGTGATGCCCTTTTGTATTGTTTTAATAGAGCAGAATGGATATAACCCCCCCCCTCCCTCTCTACTGGGATATTATTTTATGCGTGTTTACTGTATATACTGAATAGTGTATATGCGTTTACAGCTGTGAGAGTGAATATATACCAGGGAATAAAGAGAGGATTATTTTTCGTTCTTGGTTGAAGCCATCCAATATTCTATCGAGAATGAGTCTTTGATGGTGTATAAAACTATGAACAATTGTATTCTTCATTGTACAAAGAATTAAAAAAAGTAATAATAATAATAATAATAATAATAATAATAATAATAATAATAATAATAATAATATGGTACTGTTCATGATATTTCTAACATTGATATCAATTCACAGGAAAATTAGAGGGGTTTAAAGTAACAGGACAGATTCAATAGTTACTTGGCATCAATGTTGAGTTACCTGCAGGCACAGGAGCAACGACAACAACACGTTACCATTTCACACAATCGTCAACGTTAGGAAGTCAACATGTCCAAGATATCGTACTGTATAACGATTACTATATTCACTACCTATTGTAATACTGAGAGCGGGAATAATAGACGATAGTGTTATGGTATGCATTTTTCTTTTCTTGATTTTGATTCAGATTTTCCACCAGTGTCGTGCATAGAATAGTAATGATATTCATACGCCTGGCAGTAACTCCTCAGCGGTGCCTGTATACCACGAACCACCGTCCAGCATAATGTTCTTTCAGTGAGCGAGTCATTGAGCGTGGGAGAGACTGAATGTGTGTGTGTGTGGGAGTGAGTGTGGAATAGTGTGTGGGAGAGACTGAATATGTGTGTGTAGGAGTGAGTGTGGAATAGAGAGTGCGAGACTGTTAATGTGGTAGTCAGTAAGTTTGACGGATCTGTTATTTATAAAGCTAAATAATATAGGACCCCCCCCACACACACACAAAAAAAAGTACTGACAATTTTCCTCTTTAATATAACTCAGATTAGTTCTTATCTTATCAAATATCTGTTAATAACCTCTGCATTTTATTGGTCCTTATACGTGATAATAAATTTCTGTTCCGATGTTACATTTTATCATAAACGTCAACGGTATTTTTTTATGATAGTATTTTATTTCATGGTGGATTTCGAAATAATGTCATTGTGCTTATCTATTTTCTTTGTGTGTGTGTGTGTGTGTGTGTGTGTGTGTGTGTGTGTGTGTGTGTGTCTCCTTCCACCTACGTATTTCCCATTAAACAAAGCGAATATCAGACATTTTTTCCTTGTGTTGATATAAAGTAAAATAATGTAAATCGTGTAATAGCTTCTGTTCGTACAAGTTATAAGTACGACGTTAATTGAATAATATCTTAGGTTATACAATATATCACGGCCGCTCCTAGAATTATGTTGGTTGTAATTTTAATTCAAGAACATTTGTTATTATGTGTAAAAGTTTAACGTACTGGCAGAAAGTAACTGTTATATTTTACTCTGAGTGGAGTGTGGGTCGCGGGGTGTGGGTGGTGAGGTGTGGGTGTTGGCTGTTGGGGTGTTGGTGTTGAGGTGTGGGTGTTGGGGTGTGGGTGTTGGGGTGTGGGTGGTGAGGTGTGGGTGTTGGGGTGTGGGTGGTGGGGTGTGGGGGTGTGGGTGGTGAGGTGTGGGTGGTGGGGTTGGAGGTGTGGGAACTGAATTTGAGTTTTTGTGTGGGTGTTGGGGTGTGAGTGGTGAGGTGTGGGTGGTGGGGGTTGGGGTGTGGGTGGTGAGGTGTGAGGTGTGAGTGGTGGGGTGTGGGTGGTGAGATGTGGGTTTTGGGGTGTGGGGGTGGGGTGTTGGAGGAGTGGGTGTTGGGAGTTGTGGATGTTGGGAGTGTGGATGGTGGGGTGTGGATATTGAGATGCGGATATTGGGGTGTGGGTGGTGGGGTGTGGGTGTTGAGGGTGTGGGTGTTGAGGGTGTGGGTAGTGGGATGATAAGAGTGTGAGTGGTGGGGTGTGGGTATTGGTGGTGTGGGTGAAGGGGTGTGGATGGTGGGGTGTGGGTGGTGGGATGTGAGTGGTGGGATGTGGGTGGTCGGGTGTGGGTGTTGGTATTGTGGTGTGGGTGGTGGGTGTTGTGATTGTGGTGTGGGTGGTGAGGTGTGGGTGTGAGTGTGGGATGTGGATGGTGGTGTGTTGGTGTTAGGGTGTGGGTTTTGGATGTTGAGGTGTGGAGTGTGTGTGTGTGTGTGTGTGTGTGTGTGTGTGTGTGTGTGTGTGTGTGTGTGGATCTAGGTCAGCATTATGAAAATATAGGTATGATTACTGACAGCCAAAATGACGTCATAATTACTCTATAAAAATACCATAACCAGAGGAGAGAATTCATATCATTTCGTTTCGTTCATCAATTCAACAAACCAAATATTGACACAGATATAAAAAGTACATATATAACCATTTTGAAATAGTAAAAAAAAATAGCACCCAAATGAACGTAAACTACTAGTAAGTAACATTATCTTGAAAGTAAGGAAACAAATCAACTGTGCTTCAATATTGCTCGCAGATGTCTCACTTACTGTACGTCATTCCCTTCTAACCGTGTTTAACTCAGACAAGTAAATCTGTTGCTAAGGTAGTAACGCATAGTAACAGCACCTTTTAACCACTATAGCTCCATTATACAAAACAGAATTGCATGTTACTTGTATATTTTTTTTGCAGAATTGACAGCAGATTTTTTTTTTTTTTACACCTGAAGTTGTTTGGTCATAAAAAAAAACGTGATGAGACGTCGTCACATGTTAATCTGTCCGAGTCTCCGGTCAACAAAGTGTGAAACGTTTGATAAATATTTACCTTCGAATATCTGAGAATCCTTGTATGGGTCTACAAACACCGTGGAACGGTACGTAAAAAAATAAATATTCTGCAGTTTAACCCGCAAAACACGTAATCCTTCTTCGTCAAAATAATTTATAACAAACCCTGTCCAAATAAGTAAATTAATATATCCCCCCCCCCCCCCCGGTGTGATAGTTATGCAACAGTGTGCACTAATTTAATAGAACCGGTCGTTTAGTCCAGCAAATAACAGGATTAAGTAAATACCTCAGCATTATTCAACCATAACGCCCCGACATCCCAGATTGGCCGCAAATTTTCTGATTACCATAAAACAACAAGACCAATTATGAACCGTAATAGCCTGGCACTCTGTCTGGTGAAAAAGTGTGTATAAAGTCATTAATTAGCCACAACGAGAGATTAAACGAGGCAATCATAGGTGCCTCCAGTCCAAAAATGATGCCTTTCTCTAATTACCTGACGTGTGTGAGGTATATTTTGGCGCAAGGCTCTGATGAGGGATTTTGTCATACGGCTGGCAGGTGGGCGGGCGGGGCGGACCGAGGGAACGGCGCTGCTGGAACCTATGTATGGCGGTAATCTTTTACAAATATATATATATATATTTTGTTTCTATATAAGCCGATTTCTCCGCCATTCAGTCTATTTTTGGATCGACACTGGACAGTTATATCGTGAATTTTCCACAAGTAGTAAATATGTGGAAACTATCATTATTATTATTATTATTATTATTATTATTATTATTATTATTATTATTATTTATTATTATTATGATTACACCCTCGCCCACACATATATAATAATGAACCACATGCCCGTCACCACCCAGCTCTCTCTCTCTCTCTCTCTCTCTCTCTCTCTCTCACACACACACACACACACACACACACACACACACACACAGTACCAAAATAACAATATCCACGGACAATGATAGATTCACAGTATTTAAGGGGACGCAGCACCCATAGCTCCCTACCTACTCACTCTTTTAGCTACCCAAACAAAGCAATTCTGCCTTACTACCTTCAATTAAATTTCCATTCAGAGTGAAACGAGCTGAAATAATACTGTAAAAGCTTTAATTCTGGGATATATGTCACACGGGGCGTGACAAGTGTGTGTGTGTGTGTGTGTGTGTGTGTGTGTGTGTGTGTGTGCTCCCAGGGTGACAATGTACTTGTCGTTGACTGCAACAGATAGTCGAATAACACGACACATACTGAACGATCACACTCACCTGGGTCTTGTTCAGTCTGATTTACGTTTACCATGAGTCACCTTCACCATGAGTCACCATTATGAGTCACCTTCACCATAAGTCACCATCGCCATGAGTCTCCTTTACCATGAGTCACCTTCACCATGGGTCACCTTCATCATGAGTCACCTCTCTCTCTCTCTCTCTCTCACACACACACAGGTCTGATCGCGGGGTATCCCTGTTATAACTCATTATTTTATCTTTCCAAAATAATTTTCTAACACAGCTACATTGAAACCCATAATTCCAGGAAGTGGTGTAGTGACAATTCCAACCGGATATAACACCCAGCAGGGACGCAATGTCAACATAATCCTGTGAACTGTATTAAACTTTACTCTCCAGATATAACTCACACTAACCCTCTTCCTTTCATCACCGACCAGGATATACAAAACGCACCCAAAATTTATGCACATATAGTCATATACTAATGAAACCCTCATACACCTTACAGAAGTCCTGCCTGAGGTACTAATACAGTTTAAATAGTGAATTGCAGTATAGTGAATGTATTAATAATTTCATAATAAATTGTAAATAAAAGAGAATTGTACGATACTCGACTTGGAACTGGCTGCGGCAATGAACGCCACTATCCGGAGTCACAAATCACAACACGGGAGCAATCCACAAAGACACCAACGTCAGGTCATGAGCGCATACCCAGGGTTGCATACATACTAATCACCCAAACCTCGGTCACGACTACTCAGCAGTACAGGGAAGAGGACTCGGTCACCACATCGGTCAGCACAAGCACCAGAACGAATTTTCCCTGTTGTGTAGTCGTTAGATTAATTTAGATACGCGTATTCGAAGCCTCATGAAGCTCCAAACACCCTGAGCCCAACTAAGAAAAGCATTCTCAGCTCGTTTAATAGTGAACCATTACAAAGTACAAAATTTTACTGAACTTAAATTATATAGTGAAATCTTAAGAGTTTAAACATTCTTTATACATGTAAAAATATGAACGGCTCCTTTGTACTTTATATTCGCTAGACAAATAAAACCCTTCCCCCAAAATGGTCAACAACAACAACAATAATAAATGAAACAATTCGAAATATGAAAATTATTATTATTATTTTTTTTCAATGAATCAGTTTTAATCAATAACTATCATTCGTGTTAAGGGGAAAATATCACTCATAGCCTTAGTGAAATAGTTGATATCTCCCTTCCCTCCTACCTCCTTTTTCTCTTCTACCTTTCCCTCCCTTTGTTTCCCCTCTTCCTTCCTTCCTCCTCCCCTCCCCCTCTTCCTCCCTCCCTCCCTATATCCCCATCTTCCCCTCCCTCCACCCCTCCCCGTAACACTACCCAAGATCAATAGGATTTATTTACAGTATATACAAAAAACAACCACAAAACATATGATATTTGTTTACATTGCGACTTTTTCTATTCTTTTTTTTTTTAGTTTCTATGAGGGAATCATTTCTCGACAGACAGACAGACAGACAGACAGACAGGCAGACAAACAGACAGCGATATGGCTTTACATGTGTTGGGAGGTGATTAAAATCTATTCAAAGTGTGTAATTGAAAGTGTTCTATTAGTGGTGTTTCAGGTAGACCCCATCACTATGGTTAACAGGTGTTGTGTAACATACTTTGTTGTCGATATGAGAATGAACGTCCTTCGTCTTGTGGGTCTTGATGGTGATGGTAGTGGTGGTGGTAATGGTGGTGGTGAGGATGGTGATGGTAGTGGTGGTGGTAATGGTGGTGGTGAGGATGATGATGATGATGGTAGTGGTGGTGGTAATGGTGGTGGTGAGGATGATGATGGTGATGGTAGTGGTGGTAGTGGTAATGGTGGTGGTGAGGATGATGATGGTGATGGTAGTGGTGGTAGTGGTAATGGTGGTGGTGAGGATGATGGTAGTGGTGGTAGTGGTAATGGTGGTGGTGAGGATGATGATGGTGATGGTAGTGGTGGTGGTAATGGTGGTGGTGAGGATGATGATGATGATGGTAGTGGTGGTAGTGGTAATGGTGGTAGTGAGTTTGTATAAGTAATATTACGTTTCAAAGATATTTTGTTTATGTTGGAAACGTTTATGTCGTTATGTGGGAAGGTACTGCTAGTTGGGTGTCTGTAAACGGTAGATGTAAGTGTGTATGTATGTATGTATATATGTATATATGTATGTATGTATGTATGTATGTATGAGGGTGTCTTTGTATCTATGTACGTATGAGCGACACACCCACGCACACACACACACAGTATCAGGTTAGGTCCTCCTGGAGGTTACCAACTACCATTAACGTCGCAGGGCTCTACTGCAGCTGTCGGGTTACTTCCATCAATGTTTACACTGCTGCTGTTGTTGCTATACTTAATGCTGTTACTGTTGTTTTTGGTGTTGTTAAGGAGGCTATTACTGGTGCTGTTACTGGTGCTGTTTACACGTTTGTATTCGTTATTGCGGTCATTTTCTTTTTTTTATCTCCTTTCTTTTATTCTTCCGCTTGCCATTTTTTCCTTTCCTTTACCAACAACTTTAGCATTCGCTCATCTCTCTCTCTCTCTCTCTCTCTCTCTCTCTCTCTCTCTCTCTCTCCCCCCATTTATGTTTCTATCCACGCCTCATTTTTAAATCCATTTTTCTTCTCTATTTCAGGTAAGACCTCAGAAACTTCCGACAATACTGCCAAGATAAGACTGCATTAAAAGACCCTTCCCCCCCACTATCTATCGAGGTAAGACTGCGTTGAGAGACCCTCCCCTACTATCTATCGAGGTAAGACTGTGTTGAAAGAATCCTCCCCACTATCTATCGAGGTAAGACTGTTGAAAGACCCCCCCCCCCACTATTTATTGAGGTAAGACTGTTTTGAAAGACCCCCACTATCTATTGACTTAAGACTGCGTTTCACGACCCTTCCCTACTATCTATCGAGGTAAGACTGCGTTGAGAGACCCCTCCCCTACTATCTATCGAGGTAAGACTGCGTTGAGAGACCCTCCCCTACTATCTATCGAGGTAAGACTGCGTTGAGAGACCCTCCCCTACTCTCTCTCGAGGTAAAACTACCTTGAAAGACCCTCCATTTACTCATCGAAGTACAAGCGACTGGCATCTCAGTGCAGGAGCTGTGAGTGACAGGGCTCTTAAGTGTTTCCCTACGTCCGCACGTCCACGTCCAACACATACCCGCAAGTATATGTCCAGCAACAAACATCCACGTCCAAAATACGCCCTGCACGCCCCGTCAAGCAATGCAAGCCTGCACGACCACCTCCCCCACCCCCTTCTAAACGCCAACTATGGCACTATCGGAGGGCAAACTGGCAATCCTTGCGAGAATTTTCTCCGACTTTCCCTGGGATGAATGTTGCTTTTCCACTCGGGACGCCCCGGTATGTGCTGACAGCATTCCTGGGGTTATACAAGGTGTTATGAGTGCATTTATCCCATCGTCTACGAAAACTTTCACTTTACAATCTTGGATTGATCGCCCTGTTCTCTTGCATGTAGGGAAAGAGATATGGCGCATCAAGTTATGAAACTATCTCCTTCTTCTGTGTCCCACTCCTCTTTCATTACTTCTAGGAATCGTTGTAAGGCTATTCTTGGCAGGGCCAAGCAGAATTTTATGAAAAGAAAGACCGCTGACCTGTTTAACTCTTCTAGTAAATCCTTCTGGTCCTAAACCAAAACATCTGTAATAACATCTGCACCCCTCTTTTCCTCCTCTCTTCCGACCTGATAACTCTATAGCCAACTCTCCCCCCGATAAAGCCAATCTCTTTGGCACCTTATTCTCCTCTAACTCCACCTTAAACGGTTCCAAGTCTATCCCTCCTACTCCTGCTCCTCTGACTGAACCTATGCACTTTTCTATAATCTCCACTCGTAGGGTTGCTGGTGTGTTATCCAGGTTGGATGTGAGTAAGGCTCATCGACCGGACGAAATACCCTCGTGTTTTGATGAGGGAGTGTACCGAAGTTCCGCCCCTGTGATTGCTCTTCTCTTTCGCCTTTGCCAAAACCCAAAACTTTCCCTTCTTCTTGGAAGTATGCCTCAGTTCAGCCCATCCCGAAGAAGGGTGACCATTCCAATCCCTCTAACTATCGCCCCAATGCCCTCATCCCTCTCTAAGATTTTCGAAACTCTCCTAAACTCTCATTTTCTCCGTCACTTTGAACGCCATTCTCTTTTGTCGGATCACCAGTATGGCTTTCGCCAGGCGAGATCTGCTGGTGATCTGCTATTCTACTGCACCCATCTTTGGTCATCCTCTCTTAGGGATTATGGGGAAACTTTCGTAGTGGCCCTCGACATCTACAAAGCATTTGACAGGGTGTGGTACAAGTCTGCTTTCTAAACTTCCCTGTTATGGTTTCTCTCCCCCACTTTGTTCTCTGATTTCTAGCTTCCTTGAGAACCGATCCATGGCAATTGTTGTCGAGGGATCGATCTCTCGCGCTTTCGATACCAATAGTGGTGTCCCACAGTGTTCTATTCTTTCACCTACTCTCTTCCTTCTTTTTATCAATGATTTACTTTACACTACGACTAATTCTATCCATTCTTACGCTTATGATTCTACTCTTCACTCTTCACATTTTTCCCTTTCCCTAATTCTCAAACTTGATCTGTTTCTAGAGCTGATATCATTACATCTATCAATGCGGATCTGTGCAGCATCTCCGAATGGGGAGGTATTTACTAATTACACTTCCCAAATTAGATGATCTTCCACCAATCACATTTCAGGACGCAATAATTCTGCCAAATTCTGAAATAGATATGCTGAGCCTCACCATTTCCTCTAATATGTCATGGAAGCCACACATCCACAACATTGTTTAAGCTGCCTCTCGAAAGCAGGGAATGCTGTACAGATGCCGTAGCTACTTCACTCCTGAGCAGTTGCTTCACGTTTATAAATAATTAATTTGTCCTAACTTGGAGTACTGCTCTCATATCTGGGGTGGCTCTTCTTCAGTCCAACTGTTAGATTGGGTGGAATCAAAGGCATTTCGTCTTATTAACTCTCCTCCTTTAATTAATATATAATCTCTCTTCCCTTTCTCTTCACCGCATTGTTGCTTCACTCTCTCTCTTTTACAGGTACTTTAACGGGCAAAGTTCGGTGGATTTGGCATCCTGTGTACCGCCGGCAAGGCCGTGGACTGGTAACACTCGTCTTGCCCGCGGTGCCTACCGTTTCTGTGTGGATGTCGGCCACACTAGAATAACCCGTTATAGTTCATCTTTCTTTCCTCATTCAGCCAAACTGTGTAATGCTCTGCCTTCTTCTGTGTTTCCATACTCATACAATCTGTCTCACTTCAAAAGGTGTTTAACGGCATCTTCGTGATGTAGATTAATACAGTCTTTTTCACATCTATTTTTAATTTTCTTGGCCCCGTTGTGGGTCGATAACCTGTGCCCGGATGGATTATTCCCCGTAGAAAAAAAACGCTCCCGTCCAACAACACACGTCCACGTCCATTACACCTGCCGCACGCCCCCATCCTACAACACACCCCCGCACGCCCATATACCCTCCGCATCCTCACACACACACACACACACACACAAAAACTTACTCATTCAGTCGTCTGCAGCGATCATCCACAGCATCCTATTCTACCAAATTAGTTTCCCCTTGCTTCTTACTCCCCCCCCCCCCCCCTTTCTCTTCCTTTCCGTTTCCTCCCTTAACTAACCTCTACCTATCCCTCCCCCTTCCTTCTCAATTTTTTTTCGAAGATGATTATTATATATCCTGGTGTTCCAAAAATTATGTTATGAGAGTTTCCTCTGTATGTCTCTCTCTCTCTCTCTCTCTCTCTCTCTCTCTCTCTCTCTCCGCTCCTCTATTCGTAGCTCCAAGAAAATGAGGAGTATCGAGGAAGACTTAAATGGAGTACAAACGAAAAAGAATGGACTCTTAAGTAATTTATAGAGCGTGAAATTGGCTCTATAAAATAAAAAAGTAAAAATCTCTTGACTTAAAAGGCTGAAGATGGGGTGTGGGAGGGAGATTATGGGCCTTAGTTGGCCTAGATGGATGGGTGAATGGATGGGTGATTTAGTGGGTGAGTGTATAGGTGGATGGCTGAGTCTTGATGTAAATGGGAAAAGAAAAAAAAGAGATAAATCAATTCAGTCAAAGGAAAAGGTGGAAAGTCTAGGTATTTGTGTAGATGAGAGAGAGGGAGAGAGAGAGGGGTAGGTAAGTCGATGGAATAGGCGGGAAATCTTTGTATATATGTTGATTGGAGAGGTAGAAAGGGGGGGGGGGCGAGTGTGGATAGAGAGAGAGAGAGGGGAGGATAGGAGGTAAGTATGCCGTCTCAAGTATTCAAATTACTCCACCTTGACATATGGTCCATAATTATACTAATGGCTTCTCTTAACTCAGTGACACACACTGCGTATATCTCAAACTACCCACGTAACCTACCGCTAACTTACGGCAACTTATCATGTCATAGAGGAACGGCAGTCGAAGTTCTGTGTCATTAAGTAAACAGCCGCTAAATTATTGGTTCACAAGACAAATATATATCTGGTCTAGGGAATACGCTGTTTAAAAGCAGCAAAAGTTGGCGGTTCATAGAAACTCTGGCGCCAAATTATTGTGGTATAGGGAAAAAATCGCCAAATTATATATCTTAGTAAAAAAAAACCGTGAACGTCTTTGATAATCCGTATCCGTGAAAGTTATTTTAACCGGTGCAAAATACGACCAAACATTGCTTCAGGCAAACTAAGCATCACCAAACTACTCAGTCACAGTTAAATAACTTCGTCAAAGTATTGTCTAAGTATCGCTTCAGACCTAAAAGCTCGCCAAAATGTTCTGTCATAACAAGGTAAATTAAGAAACACAAACACTATCCTTACTGCCAATTCACTATCACTGAAAAAAATATACTGTATATCTGTGTTCTATACTATCCAGGCGTGGTATTAATAGAATGAAGAATATATATCTTGTTACGGGTTAACTTAACGAGTGAGGAGGAATGTTGACACGGCAGTACTTAGGTCTCTCTCTCTCTCTCTCTCTCTCTCTCTCTCTCTCTCTCTCTCTCTCTCTCTCTCTCTCTCGTGACCGCTGCCTGGTCATCCCTGGACGGACGTATAACAAGGATCTAATACTTAAAGATCCTTGCGTCAAATATTTTCGTCCTTCTTAAACATCGTTAGTGGAAAGTCGTGGCCGGGATTTACCTTCCATTAATTAATCTAACTTAACCTAGCGTATAACCTACCCTATGTTAACTTAACTTTAATCTAGCATAACCTCACCTAACCTAACCTAATCTATCCTATCCTAACCTTAACCTACCCTAACCTAACCTTAATCTAACCTAACCTTACCTTAAAAGTCACAGGACCTAACCTATTCTACCCTAAAACAACCTTAATCTAGCATAACATTATCTATCTTACGCTAACCTTAAATTTGCCTTAATTAACCTAACCTAATCTAACTTAACCTAACCTGATTTACCCTAACTTAATCTTAACCTAACATGACCTAATCTACTGTAACTTAACTTTAACCTTGCCTTAACCCAACTTGTCTACCCATTAAAATGACCTAACCTAACCTAACCTAAGGACATTTTTATCCTTAACCTAACTTCCTCCCATGTTTGTACACCGTGACCTCACTATCCCGAGGTCTTAGTCTGACTTTCTGTGACCCAAGATGACCTCAAAAATTGGACCCAGAACTCTATACCATTTCCGGGATCTGTTTCTCTCTCTCAACCTTTGAATTATAGGAGAGAGAATAAAACATAGGAGGAACCTTTAAGAATCCTCCCGGAGACAGATATTACCGTAGGATCATCGTGGACGCGGGGTTACAATTTCTCTCTGAATGTTGGAGCCAGGAAGGGGAAGACTTTAGTTAATGCGTGGGTCAGTTAGAGCCTGATGGGGTGGTCAGTGGAGTCAGTTGTTTCTATAGGGTTTTTCTTGTTCGTGATTTAGATCTGACTGCCTGTCTGCCTGCCTGCCTGCCTGCCTGCCTGCCTATTGCCTGCACCCTCTCCCCTCCATCCTGTCTTCTTGCTTACCTGCACCTCATCCCCTCCCTCTTGGCCGCCTGCCTGCCTGTTTGCACCCCTTCCTCTCCCTCTGCATTTTTTTGTGGAAAAAGAAGGGGTGAAAGAAGAGTAGGGGTGGAGGAAGGAAGTTATAGTTCGGAAATTAAAGAAATTTAGGAGGAGTTAGGAGAGGATGGGGTAGCGAAGCTAATAGTGTGTTGGGGTTGTGTCATGGGTTAGTTATTATCCGTCGAAACGGGCACTAGATAGCCTACCCTATTCCATATATGGGTGTTTTGAGGGCCATATTTCATATTCCGCCAACCCTACTGGCGGATACTGGTCTTGGGAGGTTGTCTATTGCCTGGCCGTATAGATCGGGGGTGGTAATGGACCTTTTGAAATTTGGTAACTTTTTGGGGACCATGTAAGGTTGTTGTCGTTGTCTGGTGGGAGTCTTTGAAGGAGTTCTTGCTCTGAACGTTCTATCTTTTGCCAGACTCTGCTGACCAGGGTGTGCAGCTGCTTGTTGATGGATTTTATTTTCAGGTCTCTATGTATCTCGGCTGTGGTTCTGGTGATGGGGTATCTTTCACCGGTGACGAATCTCAATGCTTCATTTTGGACCACCTGTAATTTTAATTACTGGGTGGTGCTCATAGTATGAAGAGGTACTGCTGGGTAAGTTAATATTGGTGTGATAAGTGATGTCACCGGGCGGAGTTTTATTATATCAGGAAGCGCTTTAAAACGGTATAGTTTTTTCAGTTCTCTTCTTGCCATTTCCTTCCTGGTGTCGACATGATGGGCGTAACCTGTCGTGGATATATTCAGACCCAGGAGGGTGCCTCTGCTTTTGTATTCTATCTGGACATTGTTGGTTACTAATGGATGGGTTTTACTTCTGCATAAGGGTATCACTGTGAATTTCGGGAGACTGGTTTGCATTTTCCTTTTTTTTTCATAGTTATTTACCCTTTCTATTTCCCGTCTGGTGTTGTCGACCTGTCACGATCGTGATTTTCCTCGATGTGTTGTTATTTGAGTGATATTATCTGCATACATAATATCTGTATGTATATTATGTATGCTGGATTATATATCATGTATGTATATTATGTATGTGCTCCATTTATGTATTATTTATTCAGCCTAGCTAGCAGCGTGTGGCAATGTTATTACCATATCCCACACGCTTAATTAATGTGCCTGGCGACGTATGGAAGCTGCTAATGTATCACTTGCCATACGTCGCCTATAGCAGTTGACCGGGAGCCTAGTCAAGAGAGAGTGCTGCTCTCCTTTGTGTACATACTCTTATCCAGTAAACCGAACCTACAAAACTATACAGGTGTTTGTGTTCTCTCCTGTATATAGAACTTATTATTCAGAACCTAACATGGCGCAGTGATCCGATCTTACTGGATAATTACGAGTGATAGCGCAAAGTTTGTAGAAAGCCGGCTAGGGTCCCCTCCCGTCTTGGGTCAAGCCTTGGGTCAACTCCCGCACGCGTCACCTCTCCTCGAAGAATTTCAGCAACTTTGAGCAGTGTCAGTGACAGTGATTTTCTGTGAAGTGTTTAGTGCATTGTGTGTTCGTGCCATTCATGTGTGACCTTGTTCTAAAGGATTCCCAAGGTATACGGCACGTTCTGGGCATTCGTAAGGAGTAGAGTTCAGTGCACCCGTCTCTGACCGCGTCCTGAGGGTAACTAGACTGACTGGGAGTCGCCGCGCCTCTCCCTCCACCCCCCTCACAGCGCCGCCTCCACCCCCCCCTCACAGCTGGGGCGAGACGCTTTGCCCGCCCAGGACACACACTCACTCGCACACGTACATACTGTACTAACACTCGCTGACCGCGCGGCTTCCTTATATATATTTTATATATATAACCTACTTATCTGTGTATTTAATTAATTTTTTGTCTGAAATCTTGTTGATACGACGGGCTGACCGGTCAACACTGATTTAAGACATAGTACACAGAGGAAGTAGTTATGTCTCACGCCTTACGTAGCCGTGGACCCAGCGTCTGGATGACTCAGGCGGGTGATAGCCCCGCAGAGATGGATGACCAGACCGGCCACGACGCTTCAGCCCCCACATCGCGCAGTCCCTCACCTCAATATTCAGCGTTGTCTCCAGAGATAATTGCTTTACTGAAGTTTATGAGAGATGAGAAACGCGAGGATGAAGCCCACAGACGTTTGGCGGATGAGCACAGAAGGCAAGCAGAGGCAGAACGAGACAACCAACGGAGATTGGAAGACAGTGAACGGTTTGAAGCCTTGATATCTCGCCTCACTGTTAACCAAGCCCCTGGCTCTAACACTGCCTCGGTACTGACTGGTTCAGATACCTCATCCATGCTTCCTTCACGCCCCCCAGCCCCACCTAAAGCAGCAGCTCAAACGCCGCCCATCTTGAAGCCTGATGAGACTTTCCAGACTTTTCGTGAATGGCGGCGACGGTGGACTGATTACTCTACAATGGTGGATCTCCAGAGTTTGTCACAGCCTAAACAACTCATCCAGCTGCGTATGTGCCTGTCCTTGGAAATTCAGCGTGTCTTGGAACATACGTTGCAGGTACCCCCAACCTCTTCGCTGTCTGTAGAGGAGGTACTGGACGTTCTACAACGGCACATCAAAGGACAGCAGAATGAAGCTCTGCGCAGGAGGGAATTGTTTAGCTGCAGACAGATGGAGGGTGAGTCTTTTGATGCCTTTTACGTGCGTCTTAAGAGAGCCTCGGAAGAGGTAGATATATGTCCAGGCCACCACCAGCAGTGCGAGGAGACCCAGTTGAAGCAGGTGATCCTGATGGGTGTTAAGGACGAGGAACTTGTCCAACGCCTCACCTCCCTCGACTCTTCCTCTTCTCTTAAGGATGTGTTGACGATATGTCGCTCCTATGAGGCTGCCAGGTGTGCCACCTCTGCCATCCGTGCTCCCCCTACAGCTGTACGCGCTGTGTCCCGGTACAAGAAGGACAAGAAGTCTGTTCCTACGCCTTCGCCCACCACGTCCACGCCCGGTTTATTTTGCAACAACTGTGGTAAGCAGCACGGAACACAGGTGTGTCCAGCTGCTCAGTCTACCTGCAACAGTTGTGACCGTAAGGGCCACTGGTCACTCACAGTACGGTGCCCAGCCAAACGCGTCCAGTGCAATGTGTGTGGTCGTCTGGGCCACTATGACAAGTGTTGCCCTTCCAACATACCCAAGGGACCGCGTCGGCGGAAGCTTCAGCCCCCCTCCACCAGAGAGGGCCGCCCACAGTCTTCCAATCAGAGGTACGACGACTCCTGACAACGCTCGAGCCACATTAGGAATGTGTGCTCCCCCCCGCGTCCCAGGACCAAAGTCCCCCAGTACATCAGCGTCATCGTGACCTACGGCGGTGTGTCATCCCGTCTTCAGATGTTGCCCGACACCGGCGCTGATGCTACAGTCATCGGTCCCCAGCATTTGCAATGCTTGGGGCTCTCTCCAAGTGATCTAGGACCGCCCCCCAAGGATCTCCGCTTTATGGCAGATGGTTCACAGATGACCCCGGCCCTAGGTTCACTCTATGCACACGTCACCTTTGGCAACAGGTCGTGTCAAGCCTGGATTGATGTGCATAATGGCGTCCCGACTCCTTTGCTGTCCTACAGACATTGCCAAGAGTTGGCCATCATCTCCCAGGACTTCCCAACACCGATTCTCGAGGTAAAACACGCCAACAGGGTGCACGAAGGGAGCAGCAACTACCCTGCTGCCGCCCTACCCCTACCTCTGGCCAGTGACACCTCCCCTTCGGTAGTTGTCCCTGCTGCTTCAAGTCTCCACGCCTTGGCTCGCCTCCACGACAGTCACTGTGGAGCCGAGGCCACCAAACGGCGTGCAAGACAGACTGTGTTCCGGCCTGGCATCGACCCCGACATCTCCAATGCTGTCCAGGTGTGTAAGCCCCGCCGCGTATTACAACCCAGCCAGCAGCAGGAATCCTTTATGAGTGACGACAACCCCACCCGCCCCTTTGAGTCTGTGTCGGCCGACTTTTTCTGTGTGTCAGGAAAGTCCTTCCTCGTTATCGTCGACCGTCTCTCTGGTTGGCCGGTTGTCATCAAGTGCGGTAATGACACGACGTCTGCCGCCACCATCAGCAAGTTCCGCCACTACTTCCGTGACGTGGGCGTTCCTGCACGCCTGCGAACCGACGGAGGGCCTCAGTTCACAAGCCGGGACTTTGCTGTGTTCCTTGACCGATGGGGAGTCCGGCATGTGTTGTCATCGCCCCATTACCCGCAGTCCAACGGCCACGCTGAGGCTGCTGTCAAATCCCTGAAGCACCTCATCCTTAAGGTGGCCCCTTCTGGGAACATTGACTGCGAGGCCTTCGACAGGGGTCTTCTTGAACTCCGCAACACACCTAACTACACCGGACGCTCCCCTGCCCAGGTCTTGTATGGACGCCCCCTTCGTTCTTGTGTCCCTGCTCACCCTCAATCCTTCTCCAAGGAGTGGCAGGCCAAGACAGAGGATTGTGATCGCCGAGCCGCCGAACTTGTTCAGGACGTCGTCGCCCGCTACAATGACCACGCCCGTTCTCTCCCCAGGTTGAGTGTCGGCACCCAAGTCCGTGTTCAGGACCCGACCTCCCTACGTTGGGACAAAGTAGGCGTAGTCATGGGTCTCGGCAGGTCACGGGACTACCAGGTGCGGTTACCCAGTGGTCGTGTGTGGTGGAGGAACCGCCGTTTTCTCCGACCCGTAACAATGCCTTCTGCTGGCCCCGCCACCAGTGTTGAGTCCCATACCCTTCCCAGTGATGAAGTCCCTCGACGCTCAGAACGGATCCAAAAGAAAAGGTCCGCTCAAGACTTTGCTATGAGCGTATAGGGGGGAGGGAGGTGTATGTATATTATGTATGCTGGATTATATATCATGTATGTATATTATGTATGTGCTCCATTTATGTATTATTTATTCAGCCTAGCTAGCAGCGTGTGGCAATGTTATTACCATATCCCACACGCTTAATTAATGTGCCTGGCGACGTATGGAAGCTGCTAATGTATCACTTGCCATACGTCGCCTATAGCAGTTGACCGGGAGCCTAGTCAAGAGAGAGTGCTGCTCTCCTTTGTGTACATACTCTTATCCAGTAAACCGAACCTACGAAACTATACAGGTGTTTGTGTTCTCTCCTGTATATAGAACTTATTATTCAGAACCTAACAATATCTTCGTTTCCTATTCTAGAAGGAGGAGGAGTGTCATTTGTGTAGATGATATATAGGGTGCGAGAGAGGACGCTGCCCTGGGGGACTCCGCTTATGAGTGGGAATGTCGCCCCTGTGTGTTGTCCCATCCTCAGTCTGGCATTTCTGCCGTCAACAAAGTTCCAAAGTAGCTTTTCGATGTTGGTGGGAAATCCGAGGTGGAGGATCTTATATTTAAGACCACCAGGCCAGACTTTGTCAAATGCTTACGCTACATCCCGGAGTTAGATTACATTGGCTACCACTCGTTGTAGCTCTGGCTGTGTTCTCACATGCCAGGGTTATCGCTGTTGGGGTGGACTTCCCTTTCCTGAACTCAAATTGTCTGCAATTAATTTCGTTGTTTATTTCCAGGTGATTTCTCAGACGGTTATTGATGATCTTTTTCTATGATTTTTCCAGGTACTTCGAAGAGGGAGATCTGTCTATAATTTAGCGGGACGGCGTTAGGATAATAATGGCCTCCTTGAATTTAGTTGGGAAGTAACCTGTGGCCGGGCAGGCGTTCATTTTTATTTTTTTTTAATTATTTATTGGGCACTCCCCTACAGCCTTGTGCAAGGTGAAGCGCAGAAGCGTTTACAGTGCCCAACAGGGAAGCATGCTAAGTTCATGCTTGCCTTTATGTCTCATGAGTTAAGGGCGTAGAAGCCTGAAGAGTCAATGGTTTATGTCATCAAGTTATTGGAAGCTCCAACAACTTGTCCCTGAATACGAATTCGCAACTTTCGACTTACACCAGGTACCTACTTTACTGCTAGGTGAACAGGGACTAATGGGGGCTAGGAAGTATGTCCAAACAACTTCCACAGGCCCGGGAATCGAACCCGCGACATCTCGCTTGCGAAGGCCAGAGCGGTACCACTCTACCACTAGCACCCCCCAGGAGTTCATTGTGGTTCTCAAGTCTCTCCACGGCCGGGTTGTTTATGATCTTGGTGATGCCCGAGTAGCCAGGGGCTTTATTTTTGGTATTGGAGATGACTGTACTGAGTTCATTCGAGGTAATTGGTTTAGACAATGGGCTGTCCTCTATCAGATCCTCCCATATAATTTCAGAGGAAGGCTGAGTGCGGTGTGTCTAGCCCCGGAGTTCATCAAGGACGAGCTCCTCGTGGGTACCACCAAATCCACTGCCTTCCAGTACCCTCTCCCCTCCCTCCTGCCTGCCTGCACCCACTCCCCTCCCTCCTGCTTGCCTGCACCCCCTTCTGTCTCCCGTCACCGTGCTCTTCCCTTCTAACCACCACCACCACCACCACCACCATAGCTGCGACTAATAACATGTGTGATTTAAATCACGCCAGTATCATGTTTCGACGGCAGGATGAAGCTGACAGAGGTAACGGGTGAGGGGGTGAGGGGTGATATGATGGGGTCACTGGTGATGGGGTGAGTGAGAGTTTCAGTGATGAGGCAGTGAGGAGAGAAGAGATGGGATTAAAGGGACTTACTTACTGGTGATGAGGAGAGAGTAATGGAGTGGATGATAGATTCAATGGTATTGGGAGATGAGGAAGGGTCCTAGTGATGGGGAAAAGAAATATTGGGTTAATGATGTTAATGATGTGGTAATGAAGGTGTGATACGTAAGTGACAGGGTAATGATGGAAGGCAGTGACGGTGACAGTGATGGGAGGTAGTGACGGGATAGTGATGGGAGGCAGTGATGGGAGGCAGGTACCTCTAAAGCCATCTGGTCTACAGCTTACAGAAGATCAGAGAAGCTTTGTCGTGTGTGTGTGTGTGTATATATATATATATATATATATATATATATATATATATATATATATATATATATATATATATATATATATAACTTCATAAAATCACACGGGAAAATGGAAACAACGGAGTACCTTAGCTTTCGTCTTTATTCAAGACATCTTCAGAGGCAACTGAAGATGTCTTGAATAAAGACGAAAGCTAAGGTACTCCGTTGTTTCCATTTTCCCGTGTGATTTTATGAAGATTTATCTTATCCACGTTTTCATTGTGGATTTTCATAATATATATATATATATATATATATATATATATATATATATATATATATATATATATATATATATATGTATATATGTGTGTGTGTGTATGTGCGTATGTGTGTGTGTGTATGTATGTGTGTATATCTGTGTCTGTGTTAAAATGTATAGAAAAAATCCCCAAATGAAACAAAATACCAAGGTAAATAAAAGGCAATCTAGCCAAACCCCTTCCTCTTACTAACAAAGGTGGTAAATCCCATTTGAGATCAAAGTGGACAGTGTTGGACTCCATTACCTGAACAATTTGAAACATTTATTAATCTGTGGCTCAGAACTTTTCATAAAAGACACAAATGTTTTTTTTATTCATTTTATTATTTGTTCTACATTGACTTTAAATGATTTTCTTTCATAAATTTGGTTGATTTGTTGATTTATTTATAGACATTAATATAGAATTGTTGTAAATGTTTTCCCATTTTTCATTATTTTCCTGTTATTTTCTTCTTTATGGATTTAATTTGTATTTTTTTTTTTTGAGGGGGGATTGTCACTTAGAATTCTCTTTCAAATAGCTCAATGTTTATAGCTTGTGTTTAATTGGTATTTAATTGCTCATTAATACAAATTTCATAGCTCACTTGGTGTCTTCAGTGCTTATTAAGATCTGTATGTATTCCTGCTTCATATACACGTCCTGTTTGTATATAATATTGAGCTAACAATCAGTGGTACCTGTTTAACTTATGTGATAATTACGTCGACATGTCTAATGGAAAGGCAATTTAGCTGATAATGAGGCAATTAGGAATACATGCGGGTGATTATAGCTTGTTATGAGTCGACAAGTGGAAGGAGTAAAGTGATAGAGGTTATTAGATATCATAGTTGTAGATATAGATACTTAGAAGGGGAAGAGAGAGAGATAGTGAAGGGGAGAAAGAAAGGGAGAGAGAGAGAGAGAGAGAGAGAGAGAGAGAGAGAGAAAACAAAAGAGAGAGAAAAAGGCAGACGGACAAAACGAGAGAGAGGTCTCCCCACATCATTGGCCCTACCCAGGACCATTTGCCCACCTCACCATCGCCATGGTCACAGCCGCCGGAACCATTTAGTGCTCCTCTCGGCCAACGTGAGGGGCCTCCGGACCAACATTGACGATCTCATGCACAATTTTGCTCTAAAGAACAATGCGGACATCATTGTGGTTACGGAGACGCTGCCCACATTCGGAAAAACGACGGGCTACAGCCAGTGGGTCAGGAGAGATCGTCAAGGGATGGCGGGTGGAGGTGTGGCTGTCTGTTTCAAGGAGCCACTTCAGGTGCAGGTCGTGCAAGCTGATATCCCAGAGTGGATGGGATCACTTTTCTTTCGCGTTGTCCTCGCCGGTGGTGCTGCTCTACCACTCTGTGGTCTTTACCACCCCGAATGGCAAGGAGGCGCACCCCTCGACTTTCTGACGGACCACCTCGATGTCCTCCTTACCCAGCACAACTGTCAACACGTCGTGATAGCGGGGGCCTGAATTATAATCTCATCCAGGAATCCTATGACAACCTCCTGGAGGTTCAGGGTCTGGTGAGTCACGTAGATTTTCCCACCCACATACAAGGAGGGATGCTGGACCCCGTCATCTCTGACTTCCAGAATGATTCCGTCCGATGCCACCAGCTGGGACAGGTAGGTAGTTCAGACCACTACACTGTCCCAAGTGACGTTGGGTGTGGCGCGTGATGAGGCCTCCACTTGTACCACTTGGCTCTGGGACCGTGCTGACTGGTCTTCCGTGCGCCGTGATCTGTACCACACAGACCGGGACAATCTTCTTCTTGGTGGTGTAGATCACAAGGCTGAGACTCTCACTACTCGAGTCTTGGATCTACAGCAGCTTTCCGTACCACATCACCAGTACATCACCAATCCCAAGGACCAGCCCTGGTTTGGTTACCGTTGTCGACTTGCTGCAGAGGCCAAATATAAGGCGTGGGTGAAGTACAAAAGGAACCAGACCCGACACAACAAATACGTGTACCGAGCGGCCTGCAGGCACATGGTTGCCACCAGTAAGTGGGCCATAACATGGTGGTAAGCCGATATGCGTCGCAAGCTGACTGGTGCGGGGGTGGGCTACAAGATGTGGTGGGCGTTGGTGAAGGAGAAACAGGTGATTAGCCAACAAGAGTCAATTCCTCCTCTCGCCAAACCGGACGGAACTTTAACTACCAGCAGCAGGGGCAAGGCGGAGCTGCTGGGAGAGCTCTTCAGCCCGAAATGACTGTCCCGGAACCCAATAGAACCCCGCCACTTCTACAACTAGAGTGTGAAG